>JANTPZ010133373.1:0-16838 GCA_025593235.1 Vachellia pachyceras
CGCTAATAATTTTTATGTTTCTCTCGCTAATAATCATTCAGTCTTTGCAAAGGCCAAAGCGTATTCTGATCAATTAACTATGCCTGGGAATGAAAGTATAAAGAAGAAAGATGTTGATGCCCTAAAAGAGAATAGAGGTGAAAAAGCGATTGGTACGAGAGGGTAATGATATTCCTTTTGAGTTTGAGGCTTGTTGTGCATCTGGTATTTCAGGTTCAGGTGGGTTATCCTATAAGAAAACCTACAAGAAGTCTCAATGAAATACAAGATGGGTCACAACAGGTTAGATGATAATATGGTGGCCTCAAGGACTAGAAAATCATCCAGATTATCTATTTTTTTCCTTTTTTTTTTTTGGTGTTTTTAGGTTCTTATGAATCTAAATTCCATCATGGTAATGCGGTAACACAAGCTTTGGCTCTATTCCACACTTATTTGCACAATCTCTTGGCTTTTAACAAAGCTTTTAGCATCTGGTTTGGGTTGTTGGAGGTTTCTTCAATACCCTATGAGGTACCCACATCCCGACTTTATTAGTCAATAGTGGCGTTAATTAATGGCTTTTGCTTTTGTTGTAAATGATGCATGTGGTCACCTTGTTTCTCTACGGATTCATGAATGGTGGCAGTGCCCTTTTATCAAATATATATATATATATATATATGTAGATAGACACCTCGCAAATCAAAGAATGAGATGTGTGGCCATGCTTGCGGAGCTCTGAAACTCCTATAGTCTTATATAATGTTGCAGTAGAAGGAACTTCAACTATGGAGAAGTCCTTTGCATTGGCTTCATCTTTGATGAGAATTGAAGCAGCATCAATTATATATGCCCAACCTCATGCAAGTAGCCAGAAATCATAACATGCAATAAACCGCAAAGGGCTCTGTATTTTTCTGTACATTCACACGTGAAGATTTAAAAAAATAAAAGTAAAAAGTCTTTGTTTTGGGACTCATTCGAGGCCTCGAATATGTACTGGTCCTTTTTTTCTTTTGACAAAACGGTAATTTGATTCTAAAAACCATTTGTTTTATGTACAAAGCCTTGAAAATATTAGTCAAATAACTCTTTTTGCGTTGAGGCAGTAAATGTAATTTTTTATAGATTTTAATTTCGTAAATACTATAAATTAAGGTATAAATACAGCTACTGCCTGCCTACTCAGTTGTGAAAAATCACTTTCGCTAAATTGAACTGAGGACGAGATGAGAGCAAATGCATAAATTTTCATATTCATCTCCCATCTCTATGTACCCATTTGGATAGAAAACATTGGGAGAATGACCAAGGGCGGACCTAGATGTTAATGAGCGGGTGCAGCTGCACCCTCTGACCTCCAGAAAACTGGGTATATATCAGTACTATGTGATTTATTTTGCACCCACTCATTTGCTAATTCTGAACCCACTAATTTTTTTTCAAATTCTTTTCAAAAGATATTAAGAATAAGTCACAATTATACTCTCAAAAAATAGTTTGCACCCTCTAAGTCACAATTATGACCGTTAACAGATTTTAAAAAATGATTTTTGGCAAAATATATTTATATTTGAATAAACGTTAGCTTTAGAATGCATTTTGTCAGACCAAGAAGGAACTTTTTGCTCAAAATGTATTTTAAAAAAAGTTGTCAAACGCTGAAGTTTTGAAGTTAATGAACTTTTGAGTTCAAAATACATTTTGAAATTCTAAAAGGAGTTGCCAAACAAGCTCTATACCTATTTTTCATATTGTCATGATCTTACAACAACAATAGCAACAAACCTTATCCCAACCATTAGTCACATGAATAGCATGATGTTATTGTATTCCTATTTTGTGTTTAAATAACATTAACATATCATTACATGGGGAAAAGGATTAATATGTTGTTACGGGCAACAAAAAAAAGGATCCACATGTTATAAAATAAACTATTAGCATGTTCGGATTCAGTCTGCAAAATGAAGGGCTTGTTGGGGAAAAAAATTCTTTCAGCAGAGGACATAGAGAAAAACAATGATCCAAACTTGCCAAGAACCATATCATTGAACCCTGAAATGGGAGAGGAAATATATAACAATGATTGCATCAACAATAACTGCTGGCTATTACAAACTACCAAATAAGAAGGAACAACAGAAATACTTTACCATGAATCTCATGATGGATAGCTTTAAGAGAATAAATATAACACCCCAATTTTTTTGGGAATCTGGGATTCTTTTCTCTATGTTCATACTTTTTAAGGCACGGAGAGGCAAATAAAAATTTAATCATGAATGAAATGGGTAATTAACCAAGATCGTTGTCTTACATTACGCAACATAACAAAATTTTCAAATTATACTAAAACTATAGTACAGTTGAGTTGGAGCACAAACGTCTACAGTCCAGAGGATCAATGATGTCCCATGAAAGTTTTTGAAAAAAAAATGCAATTTTTCAAAGTCTCCAAGCCGTACATGCGCAATCATACATGCATATCGAGTATGCTCTATAAAGTAGCATGAATAGATTTAGAGATACAACAACTACTCTATACATAGAAAAGATTTAGCCATGCAAAAGACAAGAATATCTTGAGAACAAAATTATAAGGAAAAAGTTGCAAATGTGTATTGCATGATAAATTGACTAATGTGCTTGGCTTCATATAACAAGAACTTCAATCAACATTGTCTGTAACTGCAATTTTGCAAGCATGTGTTCCAGTGTATGTTAACTAGCTAATTTATATCCTTTAGTACGTACTAAAATCAATGCATAAAACATCCCTGAATCAATAGAAAATCCCCTGTATAACTAAAAATTGAGCCACTCTTAATATTACTGATGAATGATTAAAAGGATATGCAAACAAGAAAACATTTCATTCGAAATATACCAACTTCATGTGAAATCTACATATGCCATCTTTCCCATATCTGAAATGGACACATGCACACTGAGAATTGTATTCAATCCTACTGATTGCAAATCAGAAAGACAACCATCTGTGTGCAACGGTAACAACAAACCTTATCGCACTAAGTTGCCTATATAAATCACATTACTCCATCAGGCTCCGTCAACAACTAGCTATTCATTCACAAAAAACCAGGGCTTTTTTTTTTTGGGGAAGCCAACATGTAGAAGGGACAAAAACAACATATAATTTGAAGACTTCTTGTAGATGTGCTCATCAATATTTTAGATTTTACAAAGAAATATAATCCAACATGCTTCAAAGTTCAAATAAAACATAGACAACTAGCAAGTTAAGTCTTTAAGCTAACTCGAAACACAGTCTCGCTAAAATAATAGGCATGATTATAATCTAAGCCCATCACTTCCAGCAGAATTCAACATTGTGAAGCTACTGCTCTGTTGCATCTTCTTTAAATATAAAAGTAATACTACCATTAAAGCATATTCCATGCATTTCCGTCTTCCTTAAACTAGCCTGTCCTCCCCGCGAGTTACACTGTTACACGGCTTATTGAATTATTTCATCTTTGGTGAGTCTATTAGGCCTTTCATAAAAAAAAAAAAACAAACACATCTTGTGGTTTTCAAATCTTTCCTCCAATTAAGCCACATTGTTTTATGAAAGGGAATAAATTAAATCGTTATTACACATTATGCCTCAATATTTTCATCAATCGATACAATCATTCATTGACAGTTCTAAATATTTCATAATATACAACATTTCTTGCAATCTTTTTGCCTTTATTATGTCATCAATACAATCATTCATTGCCACTTCTAAATATTTTATACAACATTTCTCGCAGTCTTTTTGCCTTGATCATTGTCATCTGCAAATATTTTCCAACTTTCCATATTTTTTACCCACATCATTGTTGGGTTATATACGAAGATCAAGACTTGTAAAAAATATTATTTCATAATATATGAAAGCATTTTTAGGTTTAAGGATACTAAAAATGAGATGAAATATGAGCAGTGAAATTGAAAATGGGGAGATGATGATTGGGAAAGATGGTAGATTGAACGCCTTTTACAATAGCTAATCTAAGTTCAACAAAAATTACCAAAAAGTTTTTGTTTTGTTGTTTTAAAAAAACTAAAAAAACAGTTTAACAATGCTTGAATATTTATTCAAGAAAACATCAAGCCTATTTCTCATATATTAATATATCATAATCATAATGGATAAAAAATTAAAAAAGCTCATAAATATAATATAGTTATTAGAGTCATACTTACATCAGATTCATTACATCCATTATGTCAATTTTTCCAATCACACACACACACATCTTATTTTTTATATGTAGATTTATGATTCATTGACAATATTTTAAAAATAAAATACATAATCACCCGTGCTTAACGAAGTTGATAGAAAAGGTATAAGCAACTTATTCTAAGTATTTTCCTATTTATTATATCCATATTTAATATTAGAATTGTTTGTACTATAATCGGTGGCAAAAAAACATACATGTATTTCTTTAATAACAATACATTTTAAATTAATTTAAAATTTATTAATATAATGATAAGATGATGTTAGCATGGGGTGTTTATTTTGTAATAATTTTAGTATGTATGAGAATAATTTTGATTCTTAAGGATATTTATTTGATACTGAGATATAAGGGCTTATGCTGGCTATAAGAAAAGGCGAAATGATAAAAGGTTTTTTAACGACATCGTTTTCATTTAGTTAAATCCTGATAGCTTATTCAGACACTATATCATAGCTCTTGATTTTTTTCTACATTAAAAGTGTTTTTAAAAGCACCTAAGATCAACTAAAAAGCACTTTTGCATAATGTGAGACAAAATTTCTTCTACATATTTACCTCAAATTGAGTAAACTCACTTGAAAAAAAAGCTATTTCAAACAATAGAAAGCATTGGATCAATCATCATACGTAACATCCTAACTTTTAGTTAGAATATTTAATTATCATTGAGATATAACTATTTACTTAAAGGATTTAATTATTATTTAGAAATAATACTTATGTCAAATACAATTTATCAGGAAATAATCTGAGTCAAAAAGAATTTATCCAAATATGAGACATATGAATTAAAGAAATAAAAAATGATTTTGAAAAGGAAGAGAGAAGGAGGAGGAGGAGGAGGAGGAGAAAATAAAAGAAAAGAAAATATATAAATACATAAGTGGTGAGTGGCCTTAGTAAGGTATATATTAAAAAATAGCAACACGTCACATAAAGTGAGGTGTATTGAGGGGGTACTATTTAAATACTCCTCACCTAATATATTAAAAAAAGCAATTGAAGTTAATTGTGCTTAATTGAATTATTGGATTCAGGGAATAATTAAATTTAGGTTAAATTAAATGATTGAGACACTACCAGAAAGCAGCCATTTAGCCACGGAAAATTCCGTCGCTAAATGGCCGAAATCCATCGCTAAAACGGAAAAAGTCCGTCATTAAATCCGTCGATAATTTGAGGGTCGCTAAAATTTAGCGACGGAATAGTTCGTCGCTAATTTAGTGACTAATTTAGCGACGACCATTTTCATCACTAATTAGTGATAGAATTTTCCGTCGCCAAATTCAACAAATTCCATCGCTAAAACGGTGATATTATTCCATGTTTATCTGTTGCTAAATGCGTTATATTCCGTCGTTAAATGGGCAATTATGTGTTTTTAGGATTACCATATTTGGCACTTTTATCGCTGAATCCACCGTTGATTTTAGATATGAATCAACTACGCATTTACAAAAATATTTTATAAACAAATCCTATTTAATCACACAATTAACTAAATAATCAAATGTTAAATAATATCAAATACATAGTGTCATTTGTAATATCCCAAATTTCGTAAACGGAAGTAAAGGTCAAACCAATGAATTACGAAATGATTTGAGCCTCGTAAATAAGAAAAATAGAAAGGAAAATGCCTATAGACAAGAAAGGGTAATCGACTAAGTCCCTAGTCTTGAAAATTCTAAGTAAAAATGACCAAAGGGCAAAACGGTCATTTGGCCTAATAGCAAGGGTAAAATGGTCATTTTGAATAATAAGGCACAGGGAAAAAATGTCATCAAATAATCAGGAAATTTTGGTAATTTGGTCAAAAGTCAACAAAAAGTCAAAGTTGACCAAAAGTAAAGTCAACTCAAAAGTCAAAGTTGACAAAAAAAAGTCAAAGTCGACCAAAATGTCAAAAGTTAACCAAGGGCAGTTTCATTGAACGGAGAACAACAGTGCCCAAAAAACTCGAAAAAGTATTTTCTTAGAAAATTAATTACAGAAAATCCGGGAAGAATTTTTAGGAACGAAAAAGAGCTTGAGAATCAGGGAAAATATAGAATTTTTCCATGTTCTTAAGTCAAATTGGCCGCAGGAAGCCCGTTTTACGGTGCTGCACGCAAATCGAGGAATCCTGACGAGTTACGAGGGAGACCCGGAGATGCTATGGACTAAGACATGATGCCACATAGGCAAAGATGCCTAGGGAATGATGCCACATGAGAGATAAAGTCTCCGGAAAAGTAAAAAGGTAGTTACTCGCGTAAAGGTTACTTTACGGAAATGCGTGACACCGGATCATGTAACTGGACCGGGTGTAACACCTCCTATTTTCCCCCTATATTTACTTATTTGATCACTTGTGAATAACTCTTGGGCTTTGGATAACTCAATTTGACCTTTTTAGTGAACTTGAAAATTTTTCTTTTGCTTAAAAACGTTGTTACTGTTCACTGGCATATTTTTCAGATTTCTGGCCCAACTTTGAAAAATCATAATTAATTCTAAAAAATTAGAAAATGAGTGCTTCAAATTTCTAAATTTTTCTTATCAAGTGAACTATAGGGGAAAAATACTCATTGGATCCAGGTCTTGTCCATTTAATACAGTTTATTCAAAAACCGTGGCAATGTCCAAAATGGTCAATGTCAGTTTTCCAGTTTTTCCCTTAACTTTGAAAAATCATATCTCTTAACCTACACATCCAAAATTTGCAAAATTTATATCCTTTTAAAGCTTAGGATGTCTAGTTTCTGACTGGATAATTTCAACCCATTTGAAGCTCGTTTGATATTTTAAATTGCCACTAGAAACAGATTCATTTTTCAGGGCCTTTGGAACCCCTTTAGCTTTGAAAACCAATTTTCTTAAAAATTCACCAAAACCTCTTTTTGGTTCATGATCTTAACTCTAACATGCATGATTAGTTTCTTATCCTTATTTAGCCTTCTTAGCTCATGATCATTTATGAATCATCCCATATTCATGTGTTCTCCTTGTTGGAGTTAGGTTACAACCATCATAACTTCAAAGAAAAGTAGCTACTTGCATATCACAAAACAAGCAAGCATATTCAACATCATCTTCAAGGATCAAGAACCTTTTCCTTACCCTTGTTTGTGCTTGTACATACATGGTTAGTTGGGGGAGGATGAGATTTGGAAATCCCAATAGCAAAACCACATAATCAAAACATTGTGAATGTGCATACATAACTTTATGGCATGTGTATGAACATCTAAACATGTGACACATAAACTTTACTTGAATATGCATATGGCCTTAGCACAAAAGTCATATTTCATACACAAATCATGTACCTTTCTCATCATAAAAGTTCATGTAACATTCACAAATCATTTTCATAAACATAAAAGGAGATTAGTAGTTTTGCTACCTCAAGTTCTTAGCTTTTCTTTTTTTCTTTGAACTTTAGGGTTCTCTTGGTGACCTTTTCCAAGGGTGTTCTTGAAGATCTTAAGACCCTAAAAACCATGGCATAAGATCCATGTAAATATCCAACCAACAAGTTGCCCAAAATCTCACAAAAACGCATGAAACCTCTTGTTGGTTTTTCAAGAGGCCTAAAAGTTCAAGACTTGATTTTTATAGCGTTTAAAGCTTTACCCTACACAAAACATCATTTTGAAGCCAATAGAACCATCAAAATACTCAAAAACTCATCCTTTCTATTTTTTCTTTAACTTGGACGAAAATAGCAAAAATAAGGAAAGGAAGGGTTTTTCAACTTTGCTCATGAAACCATGTGTTTCCTTACTTCCAAAAACCCTTTTGTTAACTTTGATCTACTCAAAAACACATTACCTTAGACCAAAAGAAATTTGGACAGCACCTCCCCATAAACTTGAGTTTCCCAAAATTTTAAAACAACTCAAACCAACAAATAACAACCAACAAAAAAGTTCATACTACTCAAAGAGTAACTTAAAGTTGGTCTTGAAAAATTGTGTGGTTTAGAGTGAAACTTGGTGACCAAGTTTTGAAATACTTGATCCACATTGTGCCACTTGTCCTCTTGGCATTCCTTGCTGAAAATGGTGCCCTTTTGCTTGCCCTCCAAGTCTGGTTGGCTGACTGGGCCCTGGCCCGGTCAGTTACTTGATACAGTGGCACGCATTTCCGTAAAGTAACTTTTAATCGAGAAATTTTCCTTTTTATTTTTCCTGGGACTTTTCTTTCATGTGGCAACCCTCCCTAGGCTTCCTTGCCTAGGTGGCATCATCCATTTCTCAAAATGCCTTTGGCTTCCTTCGTAACTCGTCAGGATTCCTCGATTTGAGTGCAACACTATAAAACGAGCTTCCGACGACCAATTTGACTTAAGGAAATAGAAAAATTCTATCTTTTTCCCTAATTCTCAAGCTCTTTTCTGTCCCTCAAAATTCTTTCCAGAATTTCTGTAATTAATTTTCTAAGAAAATACTTTTTCAGCCTTTTCAAGCATTATTGTTCTCCCTTCAGCGAAACTGCCCGCACCGGATACCGGGTAATAATTTTATTAATTACTTTATAACCCAAATAAATTTTTCTTAGTTTGGGTCTCTGACATTTGAGGACTTCTACTACCTCAAATTATTATTTCTTAGTCGTCTTTAGCTCTGAAATCCTTTATTTACCATTTATTTACAAAAATGCCACTACCTTTTCTACTTTTGCCATAATTTCCAAAATGCCATCACTTTTTCTACTCTTTCTTAACTCCAGCCATACCTTGGGTTGACTTTTGACATTTTGGTCAACTTTGACATTTTTATGCCCTAGGCCTTTAATTCAAAATGACCGTTTTGCCCTTAATCATTTTTACTTAGAATTCTCAAGACTAGGGACTTAGTCAATTATGATTTTTCTTTCCTTTAGGAATTTTCCTCTATATTTTTCCTTATTTATGGGCATTAGATTATCACATAATTTTTTGGCCTAGCCTTTAATTCAAGCTACGGAAATGCGGATATTACATGCGCGATGGAGAGAAGGATGGAGAGCATCGGTCGGTGGTGCCATTTTTTACCTGAGGAATGCATTTTTTGCCAAGGCAATCAAGGATTCCGGTTCACGTGAGTCTCCTGAACACTCCTCTACACTCGGTCTTTTCAATCTTTACCATTTTGGAATCTTGGGGGAGATATTAAAGTTGAGAAATTAGAGGTAACTTGATGTTTTTCATTGATTAAATTACATAAAGAGTAGGATTAAAGCCTTTGTGAGTTGAATCAAGCAACACAAGTAGGTTATTTAATTCTACTCAGAACCCAGAATTCGTGGTTACTGTTCACGTGAACAGTGTCTTCCCTCACTGTGATTCTTACTGAAACAATTGGGCTTTTGTGGTTCAAAGTGTATTAGATGGGGTCAATATGTGTTGGGGGTGTTGGGTTTATGCAGAACCGAAAAAGAAAAGGTACTTAAGTTCATTTAAAAAACAAAAAGAAGAGAAGAGGCTTGTTGCTAGTTCTGAAATGTATGGGATGTTTGTGTTCTTAAGAAAAAAAATACCAAATACATGGACTTGAGTTTATTAAACAGGAAAAAAAATGGTTGATGGTTCCAACATTTTGGAGAAGAGGAGGAGTGCACTATGTGGCTGATTATGTGTATGTATATTCACTCCCTTGTTTGTGTTAGAAAAAAATCTGATTGGAGCTTTAATGATAAGTACAAACATGTATGTTTGTTTCGGCGTGTGAAGGTATATGTGTGTATTTGCAAGCTGGAATTGGGTCTAAAGCTATTAATAATAGATGGTTTTATGAACTGGAGTAGTCTTTGCATATGGTGCTAACTGCTACTGCCTAGTTTTGTGTGAAGCTTCAACGATATATATATGTGTGTGTGTGTGTGTGTATGTATGTGTGTTCATGTGTGAGGGTATGGGTATAAATGTGTGTGTATTTATATATACACTTTTCAAATCGAAAACAAGGATATGAATCAAGTTGTGTTTTAAAGACTTAAAAATGTGTATGCGACATTAGAGAAAGCTGTTGATAAGTAATGGTTTAAGATTGATGGTTAAAGAATATGGACTTTGTTGATATTGAAAATATGTTTGAAGTTTTTTCTTGGACAGTTGACTTTGAGTGAAGTTTCAATTAGCCAAATGGTCTTGGTTGGCCATGAAATTTGGCAAACAAGTAGTATTCATGATAAGTTTTAAAATGAGTTATAGAAAATGAATTGTTAGTTATGGGCTACCAAACTTTGGTTTTTGATATCTGAAAATCTGGAAAATTAGCAAACAAATAGAACTTTGGAGCATTGATTTTAGAATTTGGGTTGATAATAAATTTTGAGTGGTAATTTTCTTTGAAAGAGGATATAGAAAGCTTTAAATAGATACTTGAATCACTATATTTGGAGTTTTATGTAATGGGTTATGTTTTTTCGAAGATTACTATAAATTTAGAAGCAAAATGATGTGATTGAG
This sequence comes from Vachellia pachyceras, assembly GCA_025593235.1. NCBI lineage: Eukaryota > Viridiplantae > Streptophyta > Magnoliopsida > Fabales > Fabaceae > Vachellia > Vachellia pachyceras. The sequence goes on from JANTPZ010133373.1 coordinate 10,684, forward strand.
CATATTGTATATATTATTGTTAGGAAAGGAAGAAGAAGAAGGAGAATTGGAAGCTGAAGGAAAGAAATGAGTTATATATCAAGAGCATGATAGGTGAGTGAATAGTGTCTCACTATAGTTTATAAATCACGTTTTACCACCTTCATATTTTATTATTTGTTATCATATTTTAAGCATGCTTTCATTGATAAAGTATTATTGGAATTAATTGATCTTCTCATTTATATTATGAAGATAAATGTTTGAGAAATTTATTTAGTGTTATTGTAATATCCGCATATTCCGGTAATTGGAAATGAAGACTAAATCGATAGTCATGGGTTGAGTTAATGCCCATGAATATGGAAATATAGAAAGGAAAATGTCTCCCTAGTCTTGAGGATTTTAAATAAGAATGACCCAAGGGTAAAAAGGTCATTTGGCTAAATGACAAGAGTAAAATGATTATTTTGATTAAAAAGGCCTATGACATAAAATATCATCAAATAATAAGGACATTTTAGTAATTTGGTCAAAAGTCAAAGTTGACCAAAAAGTGAGAAATAATTATTTGAGGTAGTAGAAGTCCTCAAATGTCAGAGACCCGAACTGAGAAAAGTTTATTTGGGTCTTAAAGTAATTAATAAAATTATTATCCGGTATACAATGTGAGCAGTTTCGTTGTACGGAGAACAACAATGCCCGAAAAGCCCGAAAAAGTATTTTCTTAGAAAATTAATTATGGAAACTCTGGGAATAATTTTGAGGAACGGAAAATAGCTTCAGAATCAGGGAAAAATATAGAATTTTTCCATGTCTTTAAGTCAAATTGGCCGCTGGAAGCTCGTTTTATAGTGTTGCACACAAATCGAGGAATCTTGACGATTTACGAAGAGAGCCAAGGGTATTTTGAGGAAGGGATTACACCACCCAGGCAAGGAGGCCTAGGGAATGGCGCCAATTGAAAGAAAAGTCTCAGGAAAAATAAAAAGGAAAATTACTCGAATAAATGTTACTTTACGGAAATGCATGCCACGGGATCAAGTAACCGAAGAGCAAGTGAACTGGTCAGCCCAACCAGGCTTGCAAGGGAAGCCAAAAGACCACTTTTCACCAAGCATTCAAGAAATGACAAGTGGCACAAACACAACCAAGTAAAGGCAAACTTGGTCCCCAAGAATCAATCTAAGCCACACAAGTTTCAAGAGGCTTTTCACATAAGCTAACTCTCCTCTCTTTTCTCTCAAATTTCTGCCACCTCTCTCCCTCCATTTGGTCAGATTTTTCTCTCCCCCAAGCTCCCAAAAAATGTCACTTTGCTCCCGAGGAAGAAGAAGAAGAGAGCTCTCACACAACCTTAAGGTAATCACCCAAACAACCAGCTCTTTACATTTCTCTACTCCTTGGAACTCCTACTCCCTCTTTAATGGTTGATTTCCTTGATCAAAGCCCTTTTTTTGAATATGAAAAGTTAGGTTTTCAAGGTATGAAAATGGAAAAGATGAGGCTTTTGAGGTAGAAAAAGGTTGCAAGTTCTTTCTTGAGTAGTAAAAACTAGCTTGATGGTTTGTTATGGTTGTTTTGGTTGTTGTGAAAATTTTTGGAAACCCCAACTGTTTGCAGAGGTGCTGTCCATTTGGAAACTTGAAAGGAAAAGATGTATTTGAGTATTATAATACATGAAAAAGTGATTGGAAAGCAAGGATATACATGTATATGAAAAGAAAAGTTGAAAAATCCAAGAACCCTTCTTTTTCTGTTTTTTCAAAAATCTGTGAAAAATAGAAGGAGTGGGATTTTGATGATTCTAATGCTTCCAATGGCTTCAAAATGAAGTTTTGTGTAGGGTAAAAATAGGAAAAGTATTTGAGAAGCATTTGGAACCATAAAAGCCAAGACTTGAACTTGTAGGGTCTTGAAAATGCAAGAGGGAGTATCATTGCGTTTTTATGATTTTTCTTGCCAATGTTAGTGGCTGGAATTTATAAATGAATTACCACATGATGTTTAGTAAGTTAAGGAGCCAAGGAGCTAGTGGGAAAAGGTTTCCAAGAGAGCTATAAAGTTCAGGGGAAATTAAAGAAAAAAGGTAGCAAGACTACTAACTCTTCTAAATCACTTTATGAACTTGTTGTGAATGGTGCATTATTTTATGATGCATGAGCTTGATGTTTTGTGTATGATATGTGACCTTGATTGCTATTGCCATATGCATGATAATGTAATGTTTGAATATGTCACATGTATCTTGATCATACACATGTTGAAAAGTAATACATGCACATTCACAAGTTTTGTTAGTTAGTTTTGCTATTGGGGTTTCTTTAAATCTCATTATCCAAAAACTAACCATGTAGGTGGAAGCTCAAGTAAGGATAAGGAAAAGATTATTGATGGTAGAAGATGTTATGTTTGCTTGAGGAATTTTGTGTAAATATGTTGGTTGATGGCACTTTATTTTACAAGTTGTTGAAGTTGTAAGCTATAAATCCCTACGTGAAGAAGCAAGTGAATATGTGATTATGTATGCATGGAAATGGTCTAGGAAAAGCTAAGAGATTATAAGAAAGTAATCATGCTTGATAAGGGTTTGGTTATAAGCCAAAAGGAGGTTTTGGTAATTTTTAAGAAAAGATAGATTTCAAAACAAATGGGTTCCAAAGGCCCTGGAAACTGACCTGTTTTAAACATCAATAAAGAATAGCAAATGTGCTCCGATTGAGTTGAACATTTCCAATTAAATACTACACATCCTAAGATTTAAAATGATATAAATTTTGCAGAATTTGGATGGGTACATTAAGAGATATAATTTTCCAAATTTAAGGGAAAAACTGAAAAAACTGTCAGTGATCATTTGGACATTGCCACGGTTTTGGAATAAACTGATTCAAATGGACAAGAATTGGAGTCAATGAGTATTTTTCCCCTATATTTCACTTAATAAGAAAAATTTAGAAATTTGAACCACTCAGTTTATATGTTTCTAGAATTAATTATGATTTTTCAAAGTTGGGCCAGAAATCTGGAAAAATGACCCGTGAATAGTAACAATGTTTTTCTACGTTTTTGAAAATACAAGTTCACAATTTTGGGTTAATTTTAATATCTAAGGCCCAAGAGTCATTCAAAAGTGATCTCATACAAGCATATAGTTGGAAAATAGGAGGTGTTACAGTTATTGTGTCCAATTTTATTTGATTCAATATTTAAATGTGGAAGTCGAAAGAAAGATTTTTGGAATTTTAATTCATGCGTAGATATGTCAAAAAAAAATAAAACTTTCATGCTTTATTCATGCTTGAGAATGGCTTTGATATATACTCTATACATGCTTGAGAATAGTTTTAAGATATTGTTTGTAAACTTTTCACGATGGGATCCTTATTGCAAATTATTCTAAAATAGTTTTATTATTAAAGATGGTTTGAAAAATGATCCCATGCATGCTCAAAAATGTTTTTGAGAGGACTGAATACAAAACGCTGGTTACTAATAGCAGTACCTTTAGTCGTTGGTGCACCATGGTTAATCTTGAGCTCGCTTGATATTCATGGGCATTAACTCACACCTATTATTTGTGGGTATCAACTCATGCCTGTTATTTGTGGCCTTGAGTCGCTCCTACTAATTACTTACCTTGTGAACTGTGTGTTCATGCCTGTTTCGTGGCCTCGAGCTACGCCTGGTTATTTACCCTCGTGGACTATGTGTCCACGCATCATATTCCGTTCTGTTGAAGTCATACAAAAAATTGAGATTTGAATATTATTTTTTAAATCGATTTTATCAAACGAATAGTTTTTCTACGTGGTTGAGATTCCATGAGAAATAATTTATTATGCAATTTCAAATGTGACTTGATGATACTCTGCAGAAATTGAGACTTGTTGTTACAACATTTATCATAATTGAATTATTTAGATTATTGTCTTAAATTTAGGCGATTATACTTATGGGACGTTATTCACCAGAAATTTATTTTGACTTCAGATAACCCAATTGACCCTATATCTATGGTTGAGCAATGAAGAATCTCCTTGTTGTTATGAAAGACGTTGACTTATTTTGTAACTACTATTTGGCGAAGAAAAAAGATTACGTTATACACTATTTTTGAAGGTTAGATGTTCTACGTTGTCTATAAGGGAGGTCCCTATGCTTTTATTATATGTTGTTAATGCAGAATATGCTTTTATGGTATAATCTTGAGAAAAGAAATCGTACATTGTGTTATTTAGCATTTTGGCGAATGACATACGTTTACAAAACAAAGGCTTACGGATTGTGAGACCTCTCATAGTCCGTGCTAGTCACCTCTAAATTTTAGGGCGTGAAATAGTAGTATTTTGCATTCTCGCTTAGGTTCAATCCATTGCATTACAATATAGAAAGAAGTATATTGATTCGAACAACGAAGTAAACAGCATCAGTTTAACCTAAAACAGAAAAAGATTATAAACAGAACCAGATTTTAGAAACCAAAGTAATTAAAAAGGAAAACAACAATTCTAGTAAATCCATTCAATATGTACTATATATGTGTATTCTAATTCCAATCCTATAAAACTAAAACATGAAGATAAACATGAAGATCAAAGCCAACACATCTTTTTTTGTTGGAAATTGTGCGCTGGAAGCCAATCGTTGTACCTTAAACAATGATGTTTTATGAATTTTCTCCATCATTGTTGGCTTTGATTGTACCTAGTAGTCAATTATTGTACCTTAAATTATACCTTAGGGCCCAATCATTGTACATTAAATTGTGCCCTAGGAGCCAATTGCCGTCGTTGCTTTTCGCATAACTCCTTGTGCCTATGGTACCAGAAACCCCTGAATTTTGGATGAGAGAGCCTTGCTTGCTTGGAACTGTGTAGAAATTACATCTATTGACATTGTATGCAATAAACATTTTTATATAGTAGCGCATAACAATTGCAAGACTTGTCTTATCATCATTACGTATTTGCTTGCAAACCAACTTAAAAATTATCTATAGACCTTTATGGACCTTTTCTACATTGTAAGGGAGCAGCTCCTTCCGTTAGACTTGTTCTATTTTGTTTTTTATATTTATCTTTCAAGCTTTTTTCTTACCTTGGCATTGAAAAAAAATGTTGGTTCATCTACTTGTAGGTCGTCAATTTTCTTTCCTTTGGAGTCTTTTGCCCCACCAAATATCAAATAAATACACTAAACCATATTTTCAATTAATCAACTAATTCTATCCTTACCTAATAACTTATGATATCAAAACTGCACTTTTACAAAATTTTCAAATGTTTTACAACAATCTTCATGATTGAGCGATAGATAGCCAGCCATTACTTCTTCAAAGTTTAGCTTCTAAATGATTCTATACAAACACAACCATTTATAAAATCTTGTTCGTTAAAATTGTGCATAAAGGTGGGACTAGCTAGGCTAACCCCTATCAGGAACTTATGCTTTAGCTTAAATAAGGTCTGGCATGGCCGGACCTGTTTGGGAAATAGGTTAACTTAAGGCCTATTTAGGCTAGGCTTTATAATTTAAAGCCTTCTCTGATTAATTTCTTAAAACATTTTTTTGTGAAATTATATACACTATATGTGTTTAGGAATTTATTAGGAGAATGATTTCACACAAGTCGCAACAAGTATATAAGAGAGGTTTTATCTCAACTCGTGCAAACGTAAATAACGTGATTGCCAAATATGATATACGTTGTAAAATTACTTTAACATCACTATGCTTTATTTAACTTATGAAACCCTCTCCTCCACAACACATCATGAGCCGCTAGCCCTCTTTTATTCTTTCTCCTTTTTAGTTCAATTTTTTATATGTTCGTTGATTAACACCCGTACCGCAATGAAACTTGAGTTCAACATTGACATTTCTAAACGACAAGGAAAACAAAAGGATTAATATTTGTTGCCAAAATTGTTTAAATGAATTTTAATTTGGAACAAGGGAAAAAGGGTTTAAACTTTTAAATAGGCTTTAAAAACCTCAAATCCGATTTAAAGATTTAAAAATATGCTTAGGCACAGTTTCAATCTTTAAGCGCAATTACAAGATTAAGCCTATTTGGCTAAATCTAAGCCTAGCCTAGTGTGGCCAATTTTCATCAATGTCATATTAAAAATCAGACTGGATATTAAATTAGTCGAAACAATGGTTTAAAGTCA
>JANTPZ010133404.1:0-38130 GCA_025593235.1 Vachellia pachyceras
GTTCAAGTATTTAGGCTCAATACTCGAGTATTCAACCTTAATACTCAAGTGTTGTCAATACTTCCATTTGTAACTCGAGTGTTCTGCTTCAAGTGTTGAATATTGGTTTGAAAAACAAGCCCAATACTCGAGTATTGCAACACAATACTCGAGTGTTGCCAATACTTCAACATCATTACTCGAGTTTCACATGGGAGTATTCTTTCAAAGCACATTTTAACACCAATACTCGAGTTTTCAAACTGATCACTCGAGTGTTTGCAACACTTCATCATAGTACTCCAGTTTTTACTTAAAGTGTTGGTTTTTATAAACATTTTCATCCTCTAACACTCAAGTATTAAAATCAAGAACTCGAGTATTGTCAACACTTCCAACAAAAACTCAAGTGTTGCTTGAGAGTATTGATTTTAAATGTATGAAAAGCCTTGATACTCGAGTATTCAAACACACAACTCGAGTATTCCTTAATACTTTCACACAAACTTGACAGAACTCGAGTATTTCAATAAAATCACATACTCATCAACAATTTAAGCTTTATAACTCTTGAAATCATTTTGTTATCATCAAAATAAGGTATCAATAGTTTGTACCTCCCATCACACAAACACTAGTAACTACATTATTTTCTTTCAGGAATTATATAAGCACTTGTTAACTTTCAGAAATCTCATCTTCCAAAAGCTCCCACTTATAAAAAGGTGTATAATGCTGACACATTTAATTAAGTACAATAAACATTGATAATGATTTGTAATACGAAACATGTCATATTTCATAATTCATAAAGGCTTAACAGTACTTCACATCCTGTTCTGAAATCATAAGTACATCAACAAGAGAAATAAGTGGAAATACACACAATTCAAAGGTGCAATTTAACTTTAGAGATTTGCAATACAATAGTCGACGATTTGTTTCCATAGTCTTCTAAAGTATTGATTCTTATTCAGCATAAATCTCGTTGTTCTCTTTACTGCGTCAACCCACATGGTTGTTAAGAAGGTTAAAGTGAATGTGCCCGTAGCTCTACTGCCTCACGGTAGTTGATCATGACATTCACATAAAATTCTACAGTCTTATTATTAGTTATGTTGTTGGCATAGTTAGCGATGATACCATAAATGATTTTTATATTCTTGGATCTGGACGTTCTCATCGCATCATGCTCGGCTATCGTCACAGCCATGGCGGGAGAAAAGGGTTGGTCGACCTCCTCTACGTTACTTTGAGGTTCAGAATTAAATGAGAAGGAGGATTTAGGACCTAGGTCTGAGTAAACCTCTTGGGGTACTTCATGACCCTGCCCAACATTTTGCTCAGGATCCTCATCTGGATCCTCTTATGGGTCCTCTTTTGGATCCTCTTCTGGGTCCTTCTCAAAATCATCCTGCGGATCCTCCTGAGGCTCTTCCTCAGGATCCTCTTCTTTCGGGTCTTCCTCAAAATCCTCTTTGACTTGTTCAGGATTCTCATCAGGAATATTATCATCCATGTATTCAAAGTGCACTGGTCCATAAGACAGTGCTTCAGTGCTATCTGAGATTTTTGCCTCATTTAATTTTATGGAAAAAATGAACTTAAAATCACTATTTCGAAATTTTTTTTCAAGAAATCTTAAGCTAAGCACTAATTTTCATAAAAAATAGATCCTGAATTGCCTGTGACAGTAGGCAAATAGCATATCAAAATGAAGATCTTGAATTTTAGGATTTTTAGGAATAAACCGTGTCTCATTTGGAGGTCTCACGCGCCTGCACGCACCCCCAGAAAAAAATTTCAGAAATAGGATGAAGCCCACTCTAAAGAACCCTAAAGAGAATCCTCTCTCAAGAAGCAACTTAATGAAAAGTTTATGATAATCTCCAATCTAATCTGTCTCACAATGTGCATTACAATGTATTTATAAAGGTTACATTATGAAATTCTAAAGGATAAAATGCAATCTAAAATCTAGGAAGATAAAATTCAAATTTCAAAATAGTATCTATCCTAAAATCTAGATAGATACTATCCTAACAGAATATTTCTAGCTAAATTTGAAATTCAAATTTAAAACTGATAACTCTCTTAAAATCTGACTAATTTGAAATTCAAATTACAAATTTTCGCTAAATTAAATAAGCAATAACTAATCAGAATTTTAGGCACAAAATGTGATTATTTAGGCCAGAATGAGTCCTCCTATGGTCCAAGCCCTTTCATTTGAAGCCTCCAAGCCTAAAATATGATCTGCAAGTCCATTTTTAGCCCAAATCAAGTTAATGACGTCCTTAGAGTCTTCATCCTCTTTTGTTGATCCAAATGCCATTTGTTTGTGAATTCCTCTTGCACAAGCCCATTCAATGCTTCCTTAATTCTCTTGGCTCTTGCTCTTATGATTGGTCCACTTGGAATTTGCATAGGCTCATTTGAATTTGATAAGTCAGCTTGCTGGATCGCATCAAAACTCCTCAGGGAATCTCGTATTCCATAGGGAGACTTAGAGTTGATCATTAGATAGGAAGGACTCTGAATCCCACCCTAGCCTAAAATCTCATCACATTAGATAGGGATTTTGACCCCCACAGTCAACTTGATGATTTTCCTTCTTTTCTTGTTAGAGTTGATTTGAACTCCATTCTTGTACCAGTGGATCTCACAAAAAGTTTTATAATCATTAGAAGAATTACTTGCTACTTTTTTAAAAGGCACAAATAGAGAGAACGTATTGGTTAGTGTATAATTTAGGGTTAAAGTGCAATTTTAACAATTAAGTTTTGCTCGAGGAGTGTCTAGCAAAGTTTTGAAAGGTGCAAAAATACACATAAAGTTATAAAAGTGGTGCAAAAAAAACACCATTAAACCTAACCAAATGGCCTGTTACTTTTAACGGTGGGTTTAGGGCTGAGCAAGTGACCCGGAACCTGCTAAACCCGCCCGCGAATTTTCCCGTTTGGGCCCACCCAATAATGGCCCATCATGGGTGGGCATAAACAGGACCGGCTCCCTACTTAAACAGGCGGGACGCGGGCAAGGCCTCGGGCTGCCCGTTTTGACCCATTTAGTTTTTTACATTTTTATTAATATTTTTATATAAATATATTATTTTTTATCTTCAAACTTAAAGCTTGACTTGGTCTAGTGGTAGAAGCATCTCTCCAAGTGCATCAGGTTTCGTGTTCGACACCTAACTTCGCCATTCTTTTTTATCATTTTGTCTAATCTAGACAAAACACGTGTGCACCAGCTGCTTAGCCATTGCCTTCTACTTTTCAATTTTCATTTCTTCCTCCATTTCAGAGACATGAAAAACCTTCCCAGCACCAGCAACTTCAATCCTCTAACCTGAGTGCCCTCTCATTCTTCGCCTACGCCACCTGGAGTCTAAGAGCTCAAGCTACACCGCCGAGAACGTCGTTCTTTCCTCTCACGTCTTCAACCATCGAGAATGTTATCAGCCGAGAACGAAGCCACCGAGAATGTCGTTCTTTCCTCTCACGTCTTCAGCCACCGTGAGTGAGCCCTTCACTCTCCTTTTGCTCAGATTAGATTCCACAGCCCTCCTTCGTGTGGTCACCTGGTCGCAGATCGAATATCAGTTTCTATGGCCGAGATTGAAGATCAGATATGATTTTTTTCTTGCATTTTCTATTTTCTGATCCTTGTTGCTTGATGCTGGTTGAATTTTTTTCGGTTGAATGACTTGAATCCTTCCCTCTTTGATCCATATTGTGAAATACTGGAGTCTGGAATTGGAATGCTTCCCCTTCCTTCATCCATTCGAGTGTCAGGTGGAGAAGAAATCTTCTCTTATTTTTGATTTATTTTGATATATACTCCATCAGATCATCAAGATGCTCCCATTTACTGATCTGTTCTGAACTTTGCTCTGGGTCATCTGGTAATTTTTTTGTTAACATGTGAAGGTATGAATAAACGGGCATAAACGGGTTTCCCCGAACCCGCCCATTTATGTCCGGGTAAGATCAACCCATTTATTACGGGTTTAAACTGGCTTTTTAACGGGTTCGGGTTGGCTCGTGCGGGCGGGCTATGGGTTAACCCTCGGTTGCACACCCCTAGGTGGGTCCCACAAATAAGTTTTCCCTCTCTCCTAACCACGTTATCTCTTCTTCATTTCTTCCTATTTCCCTCTCTTCTTCGTTTCTTCTTATTTCCCTCTCTCTCCTAGAAAAAGTCGAGTAGACACAAGATCCATAGCCTACTTACACAAAAAAGGATTATTTATAAATAACTGAACGAAAAAGTAATGAAAGTATGTATGGGTAGATAGACAGAAAGAAGGAAATGGTGGCAGTGCTGGTGAAGTCACAAGAGCCAGGGGCTCGACTCTTACGCTGATAGTAGCTATTAAAGGCGTACGAGATGTGGGCTTGGATGGTGTTTTGGAAGGAAACAGAGGTCGTTAGACTGAATTGGGAGTACCTGGCTGCTGGCGTCGCTTCCGGTAACACACCAGCTTCCTCCTTCGAGTCCCACAACTTGACGTTGGACGGCCATGCAGAGTGCAGCGGCGATGGAGACCAGAAGGAGGAGGGAGGGTGGTGGAATCACCACTGGAACTGCCATAGGAAGAGAGAGTTATAAGCAGCGAACGAGGTTGTGATTTTGCTTAGTTGATAAATGAAGAGAGAGAGAGAGAGGCGTTTTAGAGAATAAGAGCAAAAATATTAGGAGTTGGGATGAATGTGGAGGATGTCTACATAGGAAGCCTCTCTTGCATTGTTGCTTCTGCTTCACTTTTCTCTTTTCTTTCGTGATATAATAATAATTGTCTCATAAAATGAATAAATAGGATTATTTGAGAGAATCAAGCCTCTAAGTAGCGTTTTTCTTGTTAATTATTTTCTTTGAAAGTAATGAAAACATCAAAACAAAGGCATGGAATAGATTGAAGTGGATAAAAGACGCCACATCTTTTCTCTCCTACCCATGAAAATAAGAAGAAATGAAGAAGAGATGATGTAGTTAGGGGAGAGCGAGGAAAAAAACTGATTAGTGGGACCTACCGTTAAAAGCAACGGACAGTTTGGTTATGTTTAACGATGTTGTTTTTTCACCACTTTTTTAGCATTATGTGTATTTTTGCACCTTCCGAAATTTTATGGTGTCAGACGCTCCTTGAGCAAAACTTAATTGTTAAAATTGCACCTTAACCCTATAATTTAAATCTGAATGTCATGCATGTGATGTGGATGATGATGATGTATACTTCACGTCTTAATATGGGTGATTGACATAGAGAAAAAGACCTTCAACTCCTCAAGAGGTCCAATACCTCATAAGGAGGTTGAAGGCCTATTAGCCTGTGGTTGGCTAGGTCGATACACGACTAAAGGTTTTATAAATGGTCTTTATGTTTAAGGCACATATCAAGCAAAGTTAAATGGTTATGTATGATATGATGATTTGTCATGAACCCTAAAAGGTTATCTCTCATCAAGATATCTCTAGTATGATGAATAGGATGATTTCATGGTCTTTTAGGGTTAGGGGACCCTTATACTAGGGTTAGCTATCTAATGCAAGCATCTTCCTTGTGATGTATCCAAAGCGAGGCAGGACGAACACTCAGGTGAAGCGACAATCAATCACTTTATCCTAGGGGTTCCCTTAATCATGCATGATGATGATAATACTTGTAGAAGGAAGAGAGAAGGGAAAAAGAATATACCCTCCAGTGTCCTATTTTATGAATAACCTTAGCTCAAGATATCTACCCTAAAAAGGTATGTGCTACTCAAATGGGTTGGTCAATAGTTCTCTCTAATATATGCAATGGTTTTAGGATTATTCTAGTTCTCATAGCAAAAGGTCTCCTAATTGCCCTTATCATGAAGATGAAGACCCCATTTGACAAGTTTGAGCCTCAGGGAACTCTGAAGCTCCACAGGAATCAACCTTGCTGAATAGGTGACAGCTAGGGTGAAGTCTTCACAGTAACCTCAAGGGTTCTCAAAACCCTATAAGGAAACTGCTAGAAACTTCTACTCATCACCTAAGGTACTCTCAGACCTGGGTATAGGGCCCAACATGTGTGAGGAGAATAGTGTAAGTGTTGAGTATGTGTGGAGAGCATACAAACCTGTTGACCTAGATTCTACCCAACCCTCACCTATTTAGCAGATCACAATATATACAAAATAAATAGGAAATAAAATAAAACAAATAATGAATTGAATAAAATTAAAAAACTACATATATAAATAAAAAATAAAAAATAGGCAATTAAAATATAAATAAGGCCAAATTATTTTAAATAATAAACTTTAATGTGTTTTGTTAGTTATGATTAATTTTGATGATGTCAAATATAATAGAGCAAAAAGTTTTTATAATCCATATTGATTTGGTAAAGGTTTTCATAATACATATTGGCTTACTACTTTTTGGACATTCTATTAATTGGAAGATGATATGGTTAAATAACTCAAATTGAATGTTAAAATGTTTTAAATAGATGTTATATCATCATACATTGAGTTACCATTCATCTAAATTTTTTTTGGATGCTCAAAAGTATTTCTTAAAGATAAAAATTGAGCTTGATGAGTTTTGGAGCTCCCTGGTTGAAACTATGTTGAAACTGTTCTAAATGTTTTGAAACTCAAGTCAAGAATTTTCAAAACTCAAGTTCTATAATTGTTTTTCAAAACTGGATATTGAAACTGGAAGTTTGAAAAAGAAGTTTTGTTTTCAGTTCAAAAACTTTCAGTCAGAACTTCAAGTTTCAGAATTTCAGAACTGGAAGTTCCACAGAACTTGAAGTCAAAACCTGAAATTTTAGGAAGAAGTTTTACAAAACTCAAGTTTTGGATTATCACGACTCGAGTTTCAGTGCCTTTATTTTCTGTCAGCTTGATATATGTATGGTATTTTGCTTATATCCCAAAATACAACTCCGATTGATATGAAACCAATTTCATATGAAACTAGACTTATAATGTGATTCATAGACACCAAAACCAGCATCAAAGCATTTCATATGAAGGAGATATAATCTTTGAAAGTTGGTAGTCAAATTTGTATAACAGCTTTTGGACTGATTATTGTTTCATATGAAAGTAGACATACAGGGCTTTCCATTGATATATTATTTGCAAGTTTTGGAGTTGAATTGAAAGAGATATTGGCGTCGCATGTTGAGACATGTGCTGAAAGCTAATTGTGACCTGTGCAAGTTCAACTCATGAAGTAAAACTCAATCTCTACATTTACAAAACTCAAGTGTCGTGATCTAGATGGCATTTTTTCACAATAGAATCAGTAAAACTCGAGTTGTATCTCATGGTTCATAAAACTTGAGTTCCAGATGTCCAAAACTCGAGTGTTGAGCTTCTGAACTTCATATTTGAAGCCGCTTTTATAAAACTCAAGTTCCATATTTCCAAAACTCAAATTTTACAACATGCTCACAAAACCTGAATTGAAAACTAGAAGTTTTGACTTAGAGTTCTACAGAACTCAAGTCTTACTGTTTTCCAAACTCGAGTTCCATGCTTATCAAAATTTCATAAGTTCAAAACTCAAGTTCCTAAGATTCTGAACTCGAGTGTCGAGAACCTTTTCAACTGGACATTTTTTCACATGTTTTAAAACTCGAGTCCTCATTTTCACAACTTGAAGTTTCACAACTACAACTCTGAACTTGATCTCAAAACTTCAAGTTTCAAATAAAAGTTTTCAAACTGTCTTTCAGAACTTTCATTGCAAACCCGAGTTATATTTATAAAAACTGAAAGTTTCACTACTGAGCCATTAATTTCTATGTTACAGAACTCGAGTAATCAGATATTGAAAAATCGAGTTCCTTATTTTCTGACAGAGCTTTTGACACAGCTAGCCTATCATCTACCGAAGCTTTCCTCTTTCATGCTTAGCACATTTTGAATATTACCTGCTCTCATAAATGCTCTATTAACTCTTTCATTAAACTGTCCATGTCGTTTCATTAAACTGTCCATGTCTTTCATTAATGACTTACACAGTGCGAACGTTGAATATCATTATGACAGACGAATGAACGCGTAGCAACTGTGAGTAACGGGCAAAAGCTTCTCTCTAACGGCTATTCAAACTCTGAGCAACGACTAGTAAATGAAGTCTGGGCTATAAATGAGAAGCATTCAAGACAGAGAAGAGTTGAGAGAAGACGGAGAATATGGAGTCAGTGAACGTAAAACAGAGCACATCTTCAGGACTTTGATACTTTCTTCTCCGAGAGCTTCAATGTCTATATATTCACTCTTTGAGTGAGTATTTCATTGTTTCATCCAAACTCATTGTATTTCCGTGAGAAACTCGAGATTGAGATCTTGAGATTATGATCTGGGTTTGAGTTGAGAAAACAGAGCATGTGAGTCTCTGTTATAGAAGGGAGTGTGATTCTCGGTGTAACCTTACATGTGGTAAGAGGGAGTAATTGTAAAGGTTTCTTAAGTACTTGCGGTGCAAACTTGAGTGGGTTCATAAATGCTTGGAAACATTTATGGGGGTTTTTAAGTACCCACCGTGACAAACTTGAAATGGGATTCACAAGTGTCTATGTTGACATTGTGATTGTAATGGTTTTCCAAGTACCTGGTTAAACTTGGATGGTATGGATTGAAAATCTCAGAGCTGCTCTGGGGACTGGACGTAGGTCAGAGAGGGTCGAACCAGGATAAATTGCCGTATGCTTATCATTCTTTTATCTATATATGTTTTCAAACACTGTTTTGATTAACTCATGGTTTGGAAATTTTGATCAACTGAGTTTCGAAAAGTTTAAGACACCCAATTCACCCCTCTTCTTGGGTGACAGCCGTTTCTAACATGTTTGACTCTCCAAATGTTCCCAGTGGAGTCACCAAACTGTGGGGTCCAAAATTTGGGATTAGGAGTCACCACCAAAATTTTAAAAGTGGGTAATTTTGGAAACTCATTTTTTACAAAAGTATAGTCTATGAAAAATAAGATAGTGTTGAGGACTCGATTGTGTATTATGAAGGTGTTAGGTACCCACAACACCTGTTTATAAGAATGGTTACCCTAAATTTATTATCTAAAATAATATGGCCTAAAATATATTTTAATTACCTAACAAAAATAAAAAAAATAACATTTACTTAAGAGAAATATGTAATAAAAGAATGAAAATAAAATAAAAAGATCATATTTCTTGATAAGGTTCCCATAACCTCAAAGGGAAGTGTAATTGGCCTTGCCTAAGCAGGTTCTGAAAACCTCACACGGTGCAAAACTACTTCAGAAAGTTTTCTTTTTTGCTTTCTCAGAAAAGACGTTCCACTATTTTTTCTTTAAAGAAAATAATGAAAGAAACTCATGCTTCATGAATATTATTCACATACGTACTAATCAAAGAGAGGATAAAGGAATATAGTAGATAAAAGGATGTGTACCTCTTGCCTCATCTAGCTTTCTAATCTCAAAACCACTAACCCTTTGCTTCAACCCTTACTTCCCTCTTTATAGGAAACAAGTAGGGTTTCCACACCTTTTTTTTATTTTCATTTTTTTAATTTTTTATACATAAAAATTGGTTAATATGGTACCAATCAACATAAATGAAGAGAAGTTTTTATTTTCATTTTTATTTTTCAAATTTTTTTCAAACCTAAAAACTACTTAATGTGGTATTGATCGGTATGAATGAGGAGATTCTCGTTTTCTTTAATTTTCATTTTTTATTTTTCAAAATTTTTAAACCTAAAAAACTACTTAATGTGCTACCAATAAACATGAATTGGGAGAAGTTTTTTTATTTTTTATTCAAAATTTTTTCTATTCATGAAATTACCTAATTTGAAATTGATTAACATAAATGAGGCTTTTTTAATAATTTTTATTTTTTATTTTTTCATTTTTTATTTCTTCTTGATGAGAATGAATCAAACTTTCGTAATCAAGGTACAAACATTATTAATACATTTTTTTAGTCCTTAATGATATTTCTTAATTTGGGAGTCAACCATCATAAATAAGATTTTCTCTTAAATTATTACAAGGAAAATTTTCCTAAATTTCAATGGCAAACTAACCATCATAAATGACAATTTTTTGATTTTCCCAAATTAAAGAAATGATTAAGAAGGATTATTTTCTAAATTATTATCAGTGTTTTAGTGAGATAAGGACAAAATAGGGTATTTACAATATTTATATAACTTCCGGTTCATTAATTACGTATTAGTCCAATTTATTTGATTGAAAGTACTATCTCCTTCTCCTCCTACTGTAAAAGCTACTAGCCTACAATCATCTTGATTATAAGAAGGTTAGAATCTATTGGTAACTTGTTACTTTCTATTCCATACATTGTAGGTTCCATTATCGTTTTAATATTCATATTGATAAACCTATTAATTCTTCTTTTAAATATCTTATTAATTTTTGAATTTTTTTATTACTTATATATATCTAGATTCTCTAGCTTACCAAATATATTTTTTGTTTTCTTTAAAATTTTTATCTCTTTTCTAATCTCTAAAGCTCATGGGTACAAGCATCAAACGCAGTCATAGAAATCAACAATTATAATAAACAAGGGATCAAGTAATTGATATTATTTTTTATCCACCAGCCTCTGATACCATACAAGGACAACAAAAAATAAGTGTGTGTGTGTGTATCCATCGAATCAGATTTTTCTCCGTGTACTTTTCAATGATTTGTGAGAAAAAGGTCAAACCAAAACCTTTAATAAAATGGAAAAATTCAAAAGGAAAAAGAAAACCATAAACATACATAACCATAACTTCAAAGATCCAAAATTGATAAAACCCCAATTGAGTTGAAAAACAGATATGACCCATACGAAATCAAAGGTAAATTCTCTCGAGAATTAAAGAGTGAATATCGTTTTTATTCCAATACCAGACTCGTGCATAGCATCATGGTGATATAAAAAAATTAGGGAAATTTAGTCTGAGGTCCCAAATAATAAATTTATTTAAGGGATGATCCCATAGATGAAAATATTTAATTAGAGGTCTCGTTGACAACATTATGTTTTGTCAACACCAGCATATTTTGTTGTCAATACAAGGACCTCATGATATCAACGGGACCTTAGAATAAATATTTGGATAGGACAATTCTTTAAATAAATTTTTTATTTAAAACCTCAAAATAAATTTCTCAAAATATTATTCTAAAAATTAAAAATATTATATAAATTGTGATATAGAAAGTAAAAGTAGAGTTCATCCCTTTGCTAAAGACTTGTTATTAAAGGTTTATTGATTCCCTGAAAACGTTATTTATCTCGAATTGGATAAAACTAGTCATGTGCGGCGTTCCCAAATTTACACACGATGAAATCAAAGAAAGATGAACAAAGAGAAATAACGAAGCAAGAAAGAAAGCAATATCAATATACAACCCTGGCTGGACCCCGACAAAACATACTCTAGTTTGGCCCGACTCGCGGGGCCATTTTCTTCGGCGACGGAAGAGCATTCCACAGTTGGCCGAGCTAGCCGTCTACCGTTGTCAGTCCTTCGTTGTTGTTCTCCGGCAAGTATTGAAGAAGGTACGAATCCTTGGTCTCTGTCTTCTCCCAAAATCCGGTGAAGTTGATTTGTTCAATCTGTTTGTTCCCGCGTCATTTGTTCCCTGAGTGGTTGTTGACCCTTCGTCGGACGCCGTCTCACCGTTTCTTGTTTTGTTTTATTTTTTTTTCATTTTAATGATTGGAAGATCATGAATTGCAAATAGTGTATCATTGTCATACTTCAAAGGGTTAGAGGAGTTGCCTGGATCAATTGGCCAACTAAGACGTCTTCGTTGAAGTATCTGGAACCGGAAATTAAAATTGTATGCTATTACCTATGCATCCTTCAAAGATCTCAGTCGGTTCAGATACCCCCACCGACTGTAATATATGTAAACCTAAGATACTCGACCTTTCCAGACTCTTGATAGACCATTTGCGGTTTTCGGATTTGCTTTGGGCTTCAACTCTGGTCATTATCTAACGTGATAAATAATCAATTGACTATAAATTGGTGTAAGGGTATGTAACAGTCACGCTAAGATATTGCTCAGATATATCAGTTTATTGCATTACAATTCAAAAGAGAACTAAGAAAACTGAAAAAGGAAAGTAGCAGGAAATAGAAAATCCTTCATAGAAGGCCAGAGAGAAAAGAAAGTCACAGGGAGAAAGGAGACGGTTCCACAAATTCCCCCATGCCTCTAAACCCTTCTCACTCCATCCATATACTCTTTTCATGTGAGCCCATGCATCCTCTAAGCCCAATAGTGTCATGTCCAATAATCACCTCCTTCGGCCTACTAATAATACCATGCCCATTTGTTACATTTAATCTGACTTTCGAGCTGAAAATATGTTTTTTTAATAAACTCTTGCAAAAGGGGCCAAAAAGCAAAAAAGTTGATAGTAATCTATAATTGTCCATGAATTATTATTTCCATCTACTCTCTAATGATGGAACATTTGAATTTCTCCCCTCGCCTCCATTCTATCAAAATCCATCCCCTCCAAGTATAGATTTTCCTATCTTGAACAGTTTTAGTTCTATCTTTGGCCTTTACATATAGTGACCGTGGGTTCTGTATGTTTTCCAGTGAAGAAAAACTAGCTTCCACACACACAGACACATTATTTTTGTTTAAAAGAAAAATATGGAGCTCATTACCCTGGCCTGTAAAAGTTGATAGGCAGAGAGAGACATGAGTGTGGATTTTTCCAAATACAGAGGCCTCCATATAGAAAGTAGAAATAGCGCAAGACAAAAGGCATTTACTACCCTGTTTTTATATGTCATACTCTTGGTCTTGAATATCTGGCCATGACTGAGGCATGGGATATTGAGTCTGAATTGCATCTCAATAATTTCCAGTATTGCTTTAAGTCTGTAGGAAGTTTCAGGCCACAACCGAAAAAAGAAGAGTTTATAGGAAGTTAGGATCAAATGGAGGCAGAGCCCGACTCTGGCTTGGTTTCATTCTCGGGCACGTTTATCTGTTCTTTTGTATTTAAATTGAGCTGAATGTGAATATCATTATTCAATTTTGGGTTAGTGGTTGTTGGCATGATCTGAGCTCAGTGCTTTCAGCACTGGTGAGTTAAAATTTCACTGGTGCTTATTTAATTCCAATTTGGGAATGAGACGCTATCATTTTCTGACTGGTGTAATGTGACAATAGAATATATCTCTTCTCTAATTAGAAATTTTCGTTTGTATTTGATGCTATACGTGCTCCCTAGTTGTAACATATGTAATATTTTATATCAATGATGCTTCTGATGGTAGTTTACACATTTGAGTTTCTATGGTTTTTGCTTTTGGGTTTTTAACTTAAGTACTTACATATGTTTAACAACTTAACAGGACTTGGAATCTTACTGTCCTTGAATTGATCCTTGGAGCTCCTTTGCTTGTCTGGACAGGATTTCCTGTGATGGGTGTCGTTAAGATTGGTAATTGTTGTATTAAGAGCAGGCCTGAAGATGTATCCTGGCTACACTCCCTTTCAGAGTTTGAGATTGTAAGTTTTGTCATTTGAGTTGACGACATCATTTGAATTGTATCTTTATTCATCAATTTCTTTGTTTTAATTTGGTTTTCAGTCACTTTGCATTACTTTAAAGATGAATAGTAGAGCACTTGATGGCTGGTAAAAATTTCGTATTGCTGATCTTATTCTTGATAAAATATTTTTAAAAAAATTTCTATATACCTCATAATGTATAAAAATGCTAATGTACAACTCATACTAATAAGTCTATCTAATTTTCCATTGCTTTTATTACTGTTCTTATTTAAAAATTTCTCTTATACGGTGCCTTTTATTTTTCATGTGGACATGGGAATTTTTGTTTCCTGTTTCAATCAATGATGTTTTTATTGTGTATTTTTGTTGCTTGTCATTCATATGCCAAAATGTAATGGACTTTTCATGTCGGAGGAGAAAAGCAATGATATTATTATATGCATTGATTATAAGTCTTTTAAACGACTTGTGTGTTTTAAGATGAGATTAAAATAATCATGATAGTATAAGTTATCGGATTTTTCTTTTTATGATGTGTAAAATAATGCTTGAATAACTAAGACTGCTTTCATACGTTTATGAACAATAAAATGCATTTGGTATTACAGTTTATTAATTGATGAATGATATTGTCCTCAAATAAATTGACATTCGTTATTTATAGACAGCCCATGAGTTTAAGTGGGGAACAATGGATGGACTC
This sequence comes from Vachellia pachyceras, assembly GCA_025593235.1. NCBI lineage: Eukaryota > Viridiplantae > Streptophyta > Magnoliopsida > Fabales > Fabaceae > Vachellia > Vachellia pachyceras. The sequence continues at coordinate 14,231 of JANTPZ010133404.1, forward strand.
AAGATTGTTTGAGTTCAAAGGTCAATAAGCGCATACTAGAATGATTTGCAGGATTGTCTGCGTGTTTCTGAAATTGTATAACTCTCTCCTTTTACTGGGGTTTATCTGTCTTTTCACTGCCAACTGACAAGGACTTATTTTCGTATATGATTAGTCATAAAATCATTTTGTTCTCTTTTGTACCTGCTGTTGTTTATATACATATCAATGTGTGAGATGTTTTTATGTCTTTGCATGATGACCAGTGTTTGCCATGGTATGACTGATGATCCTCTGGGAAATATTAGACCAACTAGAGGTTGATTTATTTAGCTCAACCTCCAATGAACAATTTTAACAACAAATTCAATCAGTTTAGGTGGAAATACAAAGAAGATCTTCTACTGTCATGTGCCATAACTTTTTCATTGCTTCACTTGCAAGTTTTTATTATTTGATTTAAAAATTAAAAAAAAATTCAGGATTTGCTGGTAAATTTGAAGTTGTGTATCCTTCAACGTGCCAAGATGATAGGTCATGAGGAACTAGCTGAGAAATTTGACCTTAAAGTGCTTCGAGCCATAGGTATGCTTTTAATTTTATGTTCTGTATGCGCTTTTTGTCAAGTTGATGTATCTATATCCTATTCTCTGTTTATTATTGTCAAGGTGAGTCTTGCTGCAATAGGCCGGGTTAAAAGGTGAAATATTAGCAACAGCTCTTCAACTTACTCCCTCGTGAATAACAGCACCCCTTTTATTGTGGAAGAATGTTGTTTAGACTTCGACTTTAAACACTATAAAAATTGGGCAAGAACTAGCAGTAATTGCCCAACTCTCCAGTTTTTAAGGACATCTCCTGTAACCTCCTACTACTTCCCTCCAGAGACTTTGCTATGTTAACAGCATGTGCATGTAACATGACCTCGGTGCCCTGTATTTCTTAACCACTTTACTAGTTCATTCATAAAGTTGGAATTCTGATGCTAATCAAGCAGATGACTGACTAAGAATTAGTCTATTATTTATTGGGGATTGAAAATAGCTGACAAAGGAGGGATCCTTGTGGTAAGACAGAGATACTTGTACAGAAACTGAGAAATAAGTAGCAAAATGGATTGTTTGAAAGTTGTGAAAACAATAAATTGGCATGATAATGTTGTAGTGATAAGTATTGTGTATGCCTTGTACAGAGGAAGCAAATTACTTGATTATTGTTTCTAGAGTGTGTAATGAACTTATTTGTGCCTTTTATTTGAATACCAAACTCGTGGGTTTGATTTTTTTTACACGTCATAACGATATAAATATTATATTCTATATTTTAAGTTTCGTATTGATTTTGAATCTTAGAATTCAAAACATTTTATGATCTTGCATACCTTATATGGTACCAAATTAAAATAAAATATACTTTCTAATTTGTGGTAGGCATCATGATTTGACCGTTGTGTTTTCTATGTATGTTCTTACTTCCATATCCAATGAACATTAGTTCACTTATTGTGCTGCTACCTGATTGCTTCAGTGATTATTTAAACACATTTAGACATGATGAATAATGCATTTCTGACCTCCTATGAGGATTTGTGCAGCATTCGTTTCAATGGAATATCTAAAAGAAAAAATGAAAGATTCATCAGTTACTCTGAATGCTTTGAAGCCTGCTGCTTTTTTGGATGCTTGCAACTTGTTGAGATGTGATCACAAGGGTGTTATAAGTGTTGACGATCAAAGTGAAAATACTGGCGTTTATCCACAAATTTTATTTAAAGGGTATGCTTACCTGCACGAGTCTTGACCAACGTTTTTCTTGAAGACGGTTTAAACTTATCAAACATTTTTCTCTGTGATGCTTTAAACTTATCCTTGGTTGCCTGCTCTAGTTCTGAGTAGCATTTTTTCAGTTAAGCTTAATGCAATTTCATTTGGGATACTAAGACTAAATTGTTATTATTATTATCATTTTTTTTTTTGTGAACGGGAGTATCACTCTAGGTTACAATATTGTCCTGTGGGGGTAGGCTACCCTGTGCAAGTCGTCTTGGAGGTTCTTTCCATATCGTTCTACCAGGTAGTTGTGTTGATAGGGATGCCAACCTATCTAAGAACCTGTTTCCTTAATAAATGTGGTTTACGCACACTTGCCATTCCTTCTTTAAAAGATTACCAATCTGCTGCATATCCAGGAAGCATCCTTGCACCGGAGTCCCTTCCTTGATTGCTTGAATAATCTGCTTGGTTTCACTCTCTACTTCAATCTTGTTGAAACCCAACTCCAGCACAGCTTTAAACCTTCTAGAATCTAACATGCCTCTGCTGACCAGCTACTTGTTGCAATCTACAGGAGAAGCCTCCTAACCACTCTCCATTGTTCCTCTAATAGCTTCACCGCAACGCGTAGCGCCCATACTCAATGCCATGCCATCGACATTCGACTTGAACCTTGTGGTGGTGTTGTCCATTTAACCCATATAACTCCTTGGTCTCTTGGCCCATCATCTCCAGGATCCTATTTCTCATAAATTGCCTAACAACCTCTTAATGAGTACCCCTGTATTATGTGGTAGTCGGAACTCAGTATCATGTATGTGCGTGTTCCTCCATTCCCACATTAGCCAGCAATTTATAGCAAAGAGTGATGGTTAGTTCTTTCAGACTCCTCCGTCCGTCTTGCAGTGAGCTTGGAGTGAAACCCTATCGTCCACTTTATCCTGAAGAAACAGTCAACGTCTTCTCGGGAGAGAAGTTGCATCCAAGTCTCCTTTGCCCACACATAGTATCTAAGTGCATGCAACTGGCTCTCTAATTCTCCTTGGTAGATGTTGCAGGTTGCATCCCCTTGATCCCAAGGGCTAGTCGTTCTATCGTGAGAGTCTACCATTTGCCACATGCTGAGTATTTATTTGATGTTAGCACTGTGTGGCTTAGCAAGCTTTAGTGAAACTCAGGCTTGGAACATGCTAGTAAGCCTTCTAAGTCTTAACTTCGTTGTGGAAACTAAGGAAGACTAGAGAGTCTAGAGAGGGGAGAATGGGAGGATGCTTGTTTATCGCTTGAAGAATGCTTGATGCTTACAAATGAACCCCAAAGGGGTATTTATACCACTACACCTCGTCAATGGACGGTAAAGATCTATTCAATCTAACGGTCTATATTGATCTTCTAGAATCCTTTTCTAAAATGTCTATGTTCTAGAATTCTCCTTTGAAATATTTAGATACTATACAAGTGTGGAAGAGTATAGAGAATTCTAGAACACCATGGAATACTTGAGTATTTACAATGAATTCTATAGATTTCCAGGTACCTCTAGAGTGGACCTTGACATCCTCCCCTACCGAATCTAGCGATGTTCTCGTTGCCTTCTGATCCTTGTAGGCTTGGATTTGGTCTCGGAATTGCCACAAGTGTTAGATGGGTTCCCAACTTCCCTCGCTTTGAGGTGGTCCCTTCCACTTGACAAGAAGTTCATGAAACGGAGGTTTATTTGCACGGCGTGCCTTTTGATCAATAAGGATCTTTTCGACTTGTTTGTCATATTGAACCTTGATGCTCATCGGTGTGCATTGTGAAATGCCTCTGCCTAAATGCAAGTGTTCTCCGTGATAAAGTTTAAGTAGGCTTACATGGAAGACAGGGTGATACTTAATGCCGGGAGGTAACTCAACTTTGTAGGCCTGGGACCCTACTCTTAAGAACGGGAAAAGGTCCCTCGTATCTCCTAATGAGACCCTGATGTCTTCTGCTCAATCTGGCATGATTGTACATCTTGGTTATGACAAGGTCCCTGACTTGGAATTCTCTCGGGCGTCTTTTGTCAGCCCACTTCATCTTTTTGGAGGCTTTCTCCAAGTAAGCTCGCGCTATATTGGCTTGATCATTCCAGTCCTTCACGAACTTGTACACGGGAGGGCTAGGACCTTTATAACATGTGGCAATTGTAATTGGCGTCAAGGGTTGTTGACCCAGGATGATTTCGAATGGACTCCGTCTTGTGGACTCGCTCCTTTGCAGGTTGTACGAGAATTGGGCTAAATCGAATAACTTTGCACAATCTCTTTGGTTGGCATTCACATAATGGCTCATATAGAGTTCCAAATGAGCGTTCACCCTCACAGTCTGTCCATCACTCTTGGGCTGAAAACTGGTGCCAAGTTGAGCTCAGAACCCATAAGTGTGAACAACTCCGTCACTCACTATCGAACGAGGCAAGCCCCAATACTTGACCACATGTTTGAAGAACAATTAAGCTGCCTGTTTAGCAGAACATTCCTTGGGTGCGGGAATGAAGGTGGCATATTTAGCGCTTCTTGTCACTTAGTTTCCTCACCCCACGTTCTCCTGCTCCTGTAATGTCATTAAAGTCCCCCAACTAGTAGCCAAGGAAGAGAAACCTGATGTGAAATTTCCGTCAGTATTTCACAGAGCTCTTTTCTTTCTTGCTCTATTGGGCTTGCATATATTGCTGTATTTGACCATTTTTCATTCCCCAACTCATTGGCTTCACAGTGTAAGAACTGGTGGTGCCTTTCGAATACTTGAATATCAATTCCATCATCATTCCATGGGATCCAGATCCATCTAAAATTCCTCTTGCCTCCACCATCATTTGTTTTGTAAAACCCATTCTTCTAATAATCCTCTGAGCAGTGTCCCCACTGCATCTAGTTTCCACCAGGACTACTGCTTTTGGATTAAATTCCATCATATGTTTTGTTAAACCCATTCTTCGAATTACCCTCTGAGCGATGTCCCCGCTGCATCTACTTTCCACCAGGACTACCACTTTTGGATTAAATTTCCTTCTAAATTCCTGCCAAAATCTTTTCCGGCTGCCCTACATGCATTCCATACTAAAATCATGAAAATAATGATTGGCATGTATGTAATCTCAGGTGGACTCATTGGATTCTTCTCATCATGGTGAAATCTAAGGTCATACTCCTACGCCTTTTGAGTATTCCCCCAAAGTTCTCCTCAGCTTCATCTAGTAATCTCTTGACATCGGAAAGACCCATTAGTCCCTTAAGCTCAGATGGATCAGGTGGTTTTATCTTCTCATCCACAATTGTATCAGGGTTCGGGACTAGGGGAATAACAGGACAAGCATCGAGTAACTGCTCAGCAGGATCATTTAGTTCATACTGGACCACCCTGCTTCCCAGTCTCACTTTCTATCTCCTGTATCCTCAAAACTCCTTCCTTTCTTGCATAATCTATGATATCTATCCTTTTCTGAACTCCCGCTGCCTTACCTACCTTGGGCAGAGGTTGTCTACTACATTTTGACTCTTGCACCAGCATCCAAGAGCCATAAGCATTCTCCCATGACTTAATCGGAGTTGTTATCCTATCACCATGACCAGCCACCCCTGTGCTCTCTACAACAGTCTTCTTCTGTTCTCCTTCACCAAATTTTTGTAGTGGACAATTTTCTATGTCATGCCCAAACCTTCCACATTGAAGGCAACAGTGGCACATTTAAATCTACTTACACACACATCCGGGCATAATTGTTCTAGCCCTTGTTAGTGTCATGGCGTCCTATCTTATTCCCCAAGTGGTAGAATTTTTTTTTTTGGGTCATAATAATCTCCTGGAAGTCTGGAAGCCTTAACCATGTTGCAACTCTCTGGATAACTTGATTCTAAGGGTTGAAGTTTCCCTTCCAAGTTTGGACCATTAAGTATTGGTTCTGTAGTATCCACGACCCACCTTCAAGAGCGAAGTAGTCCTCCATGCTTTGGAACGTTGCTATCATGTAGCCATTCCCTGTCATTGACAGTTCCACCTTTCCTCCTTTTCCCCACATTTGTTGCATCCTTCTTCTCAGTAGCGTAAACCCAGTATTACCCAGGATCTTGATGATTAGTGATCTTTGCCAAAACCTCTCAAGTCTCTTTTTCTGTTCTTTCGAAACCTCGATGCTCAACCCTATTTCCATATCTATCACTTTTGACTCGACTTCATCTGTTCCTCCTCGAGTTTTTTCTTTGGGTTTCAGAGCCTCTCGATAAGGTTGTATGCTTGCCAATGGAATCCTGTTCCTCCATATTCTCCATCCAGTAACATTAATATTCTGTGATATAAATTTGATACTATCGCCCTTTACTGGTATTATATTTTATGCTTTATGTCTATTATGTGATTTTGTATTAGCTGTGTCTTATGATAGTTATTTTAAAGTTAGTGTCAGTTTTACAAATGTCCTATTTCAGTTATTTTAGGATAATGATAGTATGTCCATCTTGTATGTTTAAAAAAAGTAGTCATTTGCAGTTAATGTTATTAGGCTATAAAATATCAGATGTGTTCTATCAATTATATGGATAAATGAATGCTTATACAGTTTCCTATCAATCATATGGTTCTAGTCTCTTCCTTTCTCTTTGTTTCTTTGCTTCTCTCTTCTCTAGAATTACAGATTATGGTTCTGGAGTTCTCCACTCTTTCTTCTCTCTCTCTTCCCCTTCCCCCTATTTCTACTTCTATATTCCAGCTTCTAACAATGCTGGGAAATGCTCGCAACTGTGGACAACCATAGTGCCTGCCCATCTGCTCTCTTATCGTTTTCTCTTATATTACATATGGATCTTATGTTCATGCACTTGTTTGTTGGTACAGGCCACAGAAAGAAGTGGGTTCCACGCTGGCAGTAGGTTCAAATCTTAAGCGACATAAAAGGAAGAGCTTTTCGGTCCAAACGAAAAGTCGGAAGTTGAAAACCAAGAACGATTGAAGTGCTGAAGGAACTGAATTTTATTGCCAATTTATGACTGACTCAGCCTTTTGGTGACTAGAAACTTTGATTTTGAACGACCTTGGCAACGCGGCAGTATTTTTTTTTTTTGGGTCAAGCAACATGGTAGCATTAGGTTTGTAGACTGCACATTCTTTTTGTAGCATTTGAAGGCAGAGGGAAAGCACGGCAACTGTCAAACATCTTGTCGTGGGCTCTGTTGTCTCAACTGTGGGTTGAGTTGCAATCGATAGCAAGTTCTGGAAGAATTCTTTAATGTAAGTTATTTGAAGAGCAATTAATACTTACTTATCAATTTTAATGTTATAATCAATGCTTAAATGTTGTTTCATGTATTTTTCTCTCCCCTTTAAAAATCACATTTAATAGTGGTAAAGTAGAAAAACTTTCAGTTTATGATGAATTTAATGTTATTTTTGATTTTTTTTATAGATTAGTTAAAGTGATATGTACTATGGACTAGAGGGAGTATATTTCTATTTATAAATTCAAATTTTTCGGTCCTTCTATGATGGAAATACAGCATGCTGTAACTCAAATTTAAATACTAAAGGCAGACATGAGTCTCTCCACCGGTGAACTACAGAAGTCGAAAAATATTCAACTGGTTCTGATTACCAAAAAGCTAGAGTCCAAAAATGGAGTGACATAACATGACACAAGAATGTATAGAGAAGAGAGCAGTGGGAAACTTAATGATTGGGGTGAGAAAGACTCCTATTTATAGGGACAATTTGGGAATTCAAAAGATAGATTCTTTTAACCTCTCATTTTGACTCTGTCAAATAGAATATAGATTAAATGTACTAACATTCATTATATAATTGATGATTTATATTTAAATGATGTAAATATTTTTGGATATTTATCTTATTCATAGCTGAATGAGCAATCTATCTTTTATTCGATCATTTTTTTAATTGACTAAAGACTTGATTTATCATTAATATCAAGAATAAATTGAATTTTTTGATTTTACCACATTCAATTGACTCATGAGTTGAGTAAGTTATCCACATTTTTTCTCATCCGATCAATTAAATAATCACTTAATTAATTAACTTATTAATGAGGAATCAATCAAATTTTCAAATTAATTGATCAAATTCATCAATGGCTTGTAAAAATCGACATTCTATACCTTTTTAGAAGATCTATTTTGGATTGTGGAACCGTGAATACATTTTACTAACTTCATCCCTTATTAATTTTTCCATGCATTTGGCTTTCCTTTTTTTTTTTTAATTATTACTCTCTTGTAAAGATCAAACAACCCTTTTCTGTATATACATTCATATATATCTATATATAAGACCTTTTTTTCAATTTATATGCACAGAAAAGTAAGGAAGTGAATCCGTACAACTTACAACAAAAGAATAAGGGTTTGTTTGGAAGCTATTTTAAAAATAGTTTTTATAGATTTCGAGGCAAAACCTAGGTTTTGAAAAGTGATTTATGTTTGAAAAATTATTAGCTTTTACGGATTCCGAGGCAAAAAGTAGGTAGTAAAGAGGAAAGAGAAAGAATGAAAAGTAAAAAAGAGGAAAGAGAAAGAATGAAAAGTAAAAAAGAGGAAAGAGAAATAGAAAGAAAGAGGAAAGAGAAATAAAAAAAAGTAGGAAAGGGGAAAGAGAAAGAAGGAAAAAAAGTAGGAAATAGGAAAAATGAAAAAGTATGAAAGAGAAAACTTAGGTTTCAAACTGAGGTTTTGTAACCAAAATAACTTTTCTAAAAATTATTTATGTTTGGACAAAACTTAGGTTTTGAATCAAAACTTAGGTTTTAAAATCAAATATAGGTTCTAGAAACAACTTCCAAAGCCCTAAGTCAATTTCATCTTAAAATGTACTTTACCCTATCAATTAATACAACTGTCCAAGAAGTGATCCATTCTACGATTCAGGAGAAGGGGTGGGCTTATTCCTGCTATCTAAAACACACAGATTGGTAACTAAACGAAGTCTCATTACAAATTTTTATTACTATACTGCTTGAAATAAACCTGTACGAATGCATACTGATTTATGCAAATTCAAAATATAAGAGATAAACATTATCATCGGTATATGTACTAAACAAGTTTATAGACTTTTCGTGACCAAATGCTTCTATTTAACAAAAGCACAAAATTTAAGACAATAATCATAAATCCAACTTAAATAAAAATTCAATCTAGCAGTTTCATTTCAGTAATAATAAATAATGATAAAAACATTTTCTTTTCCAGAAAACTTGTTTCATCAGGAACCAAAACCAAACGAATATCAAGCACAGCTCGTAAGCCACCAATTTCAATCAGAATGGTTTGTTATCAACTCTTGTTATAGCTCTGTACATCTCAATCATTTGCATCAACAAAATATAACCATGTTTCAAGCACTGAGAAACATTCATAATTTATTTTGTGCTAATAAATTCTAGAGCCATACTTCTATATATGTATGTCGAAAAAGCTAGCAACTCCCTTCTAGACACTTCAGTTTTGCACTTTGCAAAGTCAACAATCTTAATGAGACATGCCATTATCCCTGTTTAGGCATACCATAAACATTATTTTTAACAAACCCTATGATTTTCATAACATTATAGCATGTGTAATACATATAATGACTATCTGTTGTGAAAATGGGAGATTTGAGATTGGGGAGATGGACAAACAAAAGAAAAATTGTAAAGAGGAGAGGAACAATTCTTATTCATCTTTATCTACCTCCTATGTATTACATAGCTTCCACATATATATATATAAATAAATACTGTTGGAATATTGGTCACCCTTGATGGATTAGGCCCAAATCCATGTGGTGGGTCGAATGTGCAAATATAGATTTATGTGGAAACAAAGTTGTAATATTCCCAATTGAGTTAATTTGAAAATTAAAAATGAATTTTGAGTGGGAACGGTTGAGAAAAGGATTGTGAGGGAACAATTTTCCCATTCCTCTATTTGAGGAACCAACCCATATGTGAACCTAATAAAACAGACATCAATTTCTCAATCTCCATCTTCCAAAACTCTCTCTTCTCCCAGAGTACCTTTGCTGTGTCTTGTATCCGGATCCACTCTTGTGATTCGTATTCCGCGTGGGTATCTGCAGTACATGTTTGACTTGTCAGGTACGCCCAAATCCTACAGTGGTATCAGAGCAAACAAGTTCCTGTGGCAAATTCTTTTTCCTTACTGTACAGAGATGAGTTTTTGCAATGTGTATACTTTTTTTTGGGATTTTGATGAAAAGCATATCCCCAGTTTCCCGTTCGTTTCGGTATGCTCTTTCACTTGTGCTGCATGTTTCTCTGAATTCATCACAGTGTCTTGTTTATTTCCTTCTATCTGTTAGAAATGAATTTTTTTCAGCAAGAAAGTGCCATTGACTGTGATGTTCGTATGAAAGAGTTCTCTGGTTTATTTCATATGTTTCTGTATCCATTTATTTTTCATTTTCTTCAGTATGCCTGTGTGTACTTATATACATGTGCATAAATTGTAAGCCTCTTGAAATCAAAATAAGGAAAACGAAGAACCAAACGAATCAGAGAAGAAAACAGAATTCATAACTAAAACTCAAATCTAGGTCCTCATAAAACACGAGTTCTAGGATTAGAAAATATGTACATCATGTAGAGCTCATCAAGACAAAGGCGTGGACACCACAAACGTGATGAACGGACACTGGACAAAGAAGTTATAAAGAGAAAATGACTTTTGAGTTCCGTCACATTTTCTAGAAAATGAGAAAGATCCAGACTCCAAAACACACTCACATTGTGTAGATCTCGTCGAGACAAAGAAATGGACACCAAGAACGCAAAAAACGGACGTTGGACGGCAAAGAAACAAAGGAAAAATGAGTTAGGCCGACGGACCCGACCCGTTTGACCAGTCGGGTCAGAGAGACCTAACTGGAGGTTGAAGAAGACTGAAATGATGCCGTTTTGCGTAAAAAAAAAGAGGTACGGCGGCGCGAACAGGGTGTTGCACGGGGCGGGTAAGTTAGCCCGACCTGCTTAGATATGGAACGACAACGTTTTGGGGGCAACGAAGCGCCTCCCCATACTCCAAAGCGACACCGTTTTGGCGCCAGAAAATGAGGGGAAACCGTCCAGGAGGGGATTCGAACACACGACCTTAGCACATGGGCATGACACATAACCAACCAAGCCAGATGGACCACATGCAACGAAAGGCAAGCAAAATATTTAAATAAACAAAGGGGAAATTAATAAATTGGGCCAGAGAGGCCCAATCAGTGCAAAAAAAGGGGAGCGGTCCGGGTCAGAGAGGCCCAGTCCGAAGAAAAAATATGTATATAATAAAAAACATAAAAAAATAAATAAATAAATTTAAAATAAATAATAAAAAGGGGAAATGCCATGTGACGCGTGAGGCCACGTGGCATGTCATTTTGACACATGGGCCACACCACCCGATAGAAAACGGCGCGTGAATTTCAATGAGCCGGCAAGTGTACGAAACAGAGACAGATAAGGCGGCGCGTGTCTTACACGCGCCACCACCCGAGAGCGGGCTTCGTCCATTTTTATAGTCCGTGTTCATATTTTTTAAGTATTTAAACTTCTCGGGGCGTGTGACAGTGCGTGGGACCTCTAAATGAGACACGGTCTGTTCTTAAAAATCCTAAAATTAAAGGTCTTCATTTTGATATACTATTTGCCTATTTTAGAGGCAATACAGAATCTATTTTAATGAAAATCAGTGCTTAATTAAAGGTTTCTTGAAATTTTTTTTGAGAAAATTAATTTTAAATTCATTTTTTTAGGAAAATCAATGGAGCAAGAAACCTCAGATAGCACTGAAGCATTGTCTTACGGATCAGTGCACTTTGAGTATATGGATGAACATATTCCTGTTGAGGATCCTGAAGAACAAATTGAGGAAGATTTTGAGGAAGACCCAGAAGAAGAGGATCCCGAGGAAGAGCCTTAAGATGATCCGCAGGATGATCTTGAAGAAGATCATGAGGAAAATCCTCAAGAAGATCCTGAAGAGAATCCTGATCAGAACAATTAAGGAGGTCAAGAGCCTCAAGAGGTCTAATCAAACCCAGGTCCTAAATCCTGTTTCTCATTTAATTCAAAACCTCAAAATAATGACGAGGAGGTCAACCAACCCTTTTCCCCAGCTATGGCAGCGACGATAGCCAAGTATGATGCACTGAGAACGACTAGAGCTAGAAACGTAAAGATCATATACGGCATCATCACTAACTATGTCAACAGCATAACTGACAGTGAATCTGCACAATTTTATGTGAATGTCATAATGAAGTATCGCGCAGTAGTTAGAGATACAGGGACACTTGTATTAATAAGTCTATGTGTGCTTTTACTCTATATTTTATTAATGTTGTCAGAACATGATGTGATGTATTTTTAAACCTTAATGTATTGTGAAATGTGAAGTATTTGATTTATGTGAATTATTATCAATTATTTATTGTACTTTACAAGATATTCATTATCTTACACCTTTTTATAAGTGGGAACTTTTAGAAAATGAGACTTCTAAAAGTTAACGATTTAAAAAGTACTTATATGATTCCTGAAAGAAAATAATGTAGTCACTAGTGTTTGTGTGATGGGAGGTACAAATGTATCCTCCTGATCGCAGATCTAGCGATGAAATTATCTACTTGTTAAGAATAATATAAATACAAGACATTGTATACTGTGATGTGCTATATATAGGCTAAAAACTTGGCATTTAAGAAAACATATTTTAACACAATAACTTGTCACCTCAGACTTGGAAATGGTGACAAAAAGCATTATTGTCGAATTAAATAAAGGTGACAAGCTGAACAGTAACAACTGGGACATCTGGCACTGTAAGGTACAATATATATTAGAAGAACAGGAGGCCCTTAAGCCACTGAACACCGTTCTGGTGGAACCTGAGGCTGGGACTTCAGCCTAGCACAAAAGAAACCTAGAGTTATACCAGGCTTGGAAAAAGAAGAATAGTATTGCAAGAGTCACCCTGCTGAGAACTATGGAGAATGACCTTATGTGCCAATATGAAAAACATCCCACCGCACATGCCATGTGGGCGGCCCTCATAGATAAGTTTGGTGGAACTTCGACCACTAAACTCAGGAGACTGACAATCAAGTTTGATAAGTACAAGCTTCGGGGTGATACACCCATGAAGTAGCATCTCCGAGACATGTCAAACATTATTATGGAGCTCCAGGAAGCTGGACACACATTGCTGATGAGCAGCAGGTGCAAGCTATAATCAGATCACTTCCCCATAGTTAGGAATAAATGTAGGTAAACCTAACTCATAATGACAACATCGTCACTTTTGATGACGTTGTGAAGCACCTTGACTGGAGGATGAACGCCTGGAAGCTTATAAGTCTTCTAGGCATGCCTATTACATTGAAAATGCAGGTCCTTCCAAGACCAAGCCCTTCAAGAATGGCAAGAAATTCCACGAAAAGGTTTGGAAGGAAGTCCCTAAATTCAAGACACTTCAAGAAGAAAGGAACTAAAAGATGCAAGAAGAAAGTTGACCTGAATAAGGTCAAATGCTATGCTTGTCAGAAGATGGGTCACTTCGCAAGGGATTGCCCTGAGCGAAAAGAGCATGGAAAGGTACTGGTGAATTATGTGAATTCACACATTTCTTATGTTTCTAGTACTTCTTTTCTGACTGAACCTGTATCTTCTTCTTGGATTCTTGACTCAGACTCAACAGACATGTGATAAAGGATCGAGAATCCTTCGTAGATTACCGTCGGTTGCCGCATCAATGCAAATGGCTTTATGTTGGCAACAACGCAAGGATCGAGGTCAAAGGCATAGGCACATGTAAATTACCTTTGCATGGTGGAAAGACCTTAACCTTGCATGATGTGCTTCATACATCGGATATCCGACGGAATTTAGTTTCTGTACTATGTCTTTTAAATTATGGGTTTGATGTGAATTTTCATGGTAAAGTTGCAGACATTTTTAGCAATAAGAACTTTTATGGTTTAGCTTTCCTTTCAGGAAAGTTCTTTGTAATGGATGTTATTAGTGATTTTAATTTGCATGACTGTTTCGTTAGTTCTTCCAGTATAACTGTTGATATGAATGTATGGCATGCTAGATTAGGGCACATGAACAAGAATCGAATGATAAAATTGGCAAAGGAAGGTTTACTAGGTGAAGTTCCAAACATGGAAATTTCTTTAAGTGAAAATTGCTTAGCTGGTAAAGCAACTAGAAAACCTTTCAGTATAGGAACTAGAGCTGAAAATCCATTAGACTTAGTCCATTCTGATATATGCGGTCCCATGAGTGTGAGGGCAAGGCACGGAGCTTGGTACTTCATTGCCTTTACTGATGACTTTTCACGATTTGGTCAAGTCTATTTGATTTCACAAAAGTTTGAAGCATTGAGTGCTTTAGACAATATATGAATGAAGTAGAGAATCAAATGAAATGTAGAATTAAAGTATTGTGTGCTGACCGAGGTCGTGAATATTTATCTGATCAGTTTAAGCAACTCTGTGAAGAAAAATGGATAATTAGGCAGCTAACTATCCCTGGCACTCCACAACAAAATGGTGTGTCTGAAAGAAGAAACAGAACTCTTCTAGACATGGTTAGGTCGATGATGGCTCAAGCAAACTTACCTATTTCATATTGGGGCAATGCTTTATTAACATCGGCCTTCATACTTAATCGTGTACCCTCAAAAGCAGTTACTTCCACACCCTATGAATTGTGGACGAAACGCAAGCTCGATTTAAGTATCTTAAGACCCTGGGGGTTGGCTGCATACGTTAATGATGATTCCTACAGGCATGGGAAGTTGGGTCCAAGAGGAAAGAAATGTATCTTTATAAGATACTCAAAAGAATCCAAAGGATACGTTTTCATTGTGGAAAACAAAGATGGAACTGTAACTGAAATTGAATCACAGGATGCTGTATTTTTGGAAAATGAATTTGCTGGCAGAGGAGAGATAGATCGAACGGTATCTCTTTATGGGAGAGAGGAACAGGGTAGTACAGATCGATCTAATGATCCACAATTGTCTCAATATATCAATCTGAGTGGGAGATCAGAAGGCTCAGAAAGGCCTTTATCAAGGCCAAGCCAAAAGAAACGAAAGCGTCAAGAGGTTTCTACAAGAAGGAGTGACAGGGGAAATGTACCCAAAAGGCACTTCCTAATAGAAAGGGAAGCGCTCATGGTCACTTCGGATGGAGATGATGAGCCACGTTCTATACAAGAAGCCTTGTTATGCCCTGCCAAGGATGAATGGAAGAAAGCAATGGAAGAAGAAATTGATTCAATGAAAAAGAATCAAGTCTGGGAACTCATTATCTACCAAAAGGTTGAAAGGCCATTGGGAACAAGTGGGTTCTCAAAATAAAAAGAAAAGCGGATTGATCAATTGACAAGTATAAGCACGTCTGGTAGCAAAGGGGTATATACAACAGGAAGGTATCGATTACGAGGACACCTTCTCACCTGTTGCATGCTTTAATTCAATAAGGTTAATTCTGGCAATAGTAAACAATTTAGATCTGGAGTTACATCAAATGGATGTGAAAACTGCATTTCTAAGCGGAGACTTGGATGAAGAAATCTATGCGAAACAACCGGTAGGTTTCGTCAGGAAAGGTTCAGAGAGCAAAGTTTGTAAGCTCAAAAGGTCCATTTATGGATTGAAACAATCATCCAAACAGTGGTACTTGAGGTTTCACAAGGCGATAACCTCATATGATTTTAAAATGATTAAAGAAGACCATTGCTTCTATACCAAACGGTTTGATGATAACTTTGTGATGTTATCATTATACATAGACGATATACTTTTGGCCAGAAATAATCTAACTTCAATTTTAGCCGTTAAAGAATGGCTGTCATCGACTTTGAGATGAAAGACATGGTAGAAGCATAGTACATACTTGGAGTTAAAATCCAAAGGAATCGCTCAAAAAGAGTACTATCTCTTTCACAGGAGAATTACATTAAGAAGATTCTCGAGCGATTCAACATGAGTGACTGCAATCCCTTAGACACCCTGGTAGCTACTGGAGTTAGCCTGAATCTTGAAATGTATTCGAAGACTGAGTAAGCCAAGAAAAGAATGGAAAGAGTTCCTCATGCTAGTGCCATTGGAAGTCTAATGTATGCAATGATGTGCACAAGGCCAGATATTTGCTTTGCAGTTGGACTAGTGAGGAGATTCCAATCAAATCCTAGTGAACAGTATTGTAAAGCTGTGAAAAGGATACTGCGATACTTAAAGGGCACATCGGATTATGCACTGACTTATCAAGGAAGTGATCTACGGCTCGTTGGATACTTCGATACTGATGTAGGCGGAGACGAAGTTGAAAGAAGGTCAACTTCAGGTTACACTTTCTTGCTGAACAATGGTGCCATATGTTGGAGCAGCAAGAAGCAGACGTGCATAGCCCTACATTCCATGGAAGCTGAGTTTGTGGCTTGCACTGCAGCAGTGCAGGAGGCTATATGGCTGAACACCTTGGATTTGGGAATAAAAGTACAAATCCTGTGTTAATATATTGTGACAATACAACAGCCATAGCCTACATGAAAGACCCCAAATATCATAGTAAGACAAAGCACATTGATATTAAGTACAATTTTGTCAGAGATTATGTAGCACATAAAGTGATTCATGTACAACACATTTTAACCAAGAGTATGGTCGCATATCCCCTGACTAAACCAATAGCCAGAGAAGTATTTGAGAAGCATATAAAGGCTACTGGTATGCAAAAAATGTAAAATTATAGACACTACGTATTGAATTTATAATTGAAGTATGCTATTATTCATCATTAAATTCATGTGTTTGTGTACAAGTATACAATGTCTAGTATGTCGTACAGGCAGGTGAGGTAGGCTCTCTCACACGAGCTACCGCCTTTGATACTCAGGAAGAGTATACAAAGATGAGACACTTGTATTCACCAGTAAGGCAGCAGGAATGCTATTATGGTAGAGAAGAAATACAAAAAAGTCACCTCGGTAATTGTGTAGCGTGTCGAGATGAGATCCAATGTATATACGTATAAAAAATAGATCGAATCATGGGACCCGCTCCCATGATGCTTGTTACCAGACAACAAATTCTTCAATACTGACGTCATATGAGATATGAAAGGAGGAAGAATTTGGGTTTAGATGTTGGGAACATCTAGACTAAAAGTTTGTATGGTGTTGATAATAAGTATTAAAACGACGTACGCTCTTATAGTATAAGAGAAATACTGTAGCATGTGATTCATACCACATGTGTTATAAAACCGCAAAAGGGAAGCAAGCGAATGGATCCTTGCTTCATTGATGTTATGTCCCAAGAAATTAATATTTCTATTTATGTCCTTTGAATTTGATGTTATCATGGAGATATACTTCATTGACTGCTACCTTAACGTACATCCTACTATCATGATGGATGCGATACAAGGTATTATGTTAGGAAAGCGGTTGACGTATATCAAAGTGATATATGGGCGAAAGACAGATTACCTGGAAAATGCACAACTATGTTGGTGTCTGTGACATGTCCCGTATGATATCAAATTGGTGATTTTCATAAGTGTGGACATCAAGCATATAAGAAAGACAATCTAAGTCTTATATTGACTTGAGAGGGATTAGATTCATCAAGTGAAAGTGTATTTTGGTTGAATATAGGACATATCAGGCACAATAACAGAATTTGAGCTACACGAAGAAAGATTGTCTCGTGCTGGTCCTGTGAAAGGGATTTCTAGTACAAATATCTAAAAGACATCATGCCCATGCGGTCACGTCAAAGCACTCAGTATGAAAGAGAGAAGAGAGAAGGATGAGGCCCATGATTCCTAATCCACCAAGTGTGAGTGGGAGATGTTGGAATATGGGCCACCCTTGATGGATTAGGCCCAAATCTATATGGTGGGTTGAATGTGCAATATAGATTTAAGTGGGAACAAAGTTGTAATATTCCCAATTGAGTTAATTTGAAAATTAAAAATGAATTTTGAGTGGGAACGGTTAAGAAAAGGATTGTGCGGGAACAGTTTTCCCATTCCTCTATTTTAGGAACCAACCCATACGTGAACCCAATAAAACAGACATCAATTTCTCACTCTCCCTCTTACAAAACTCTCCATTCTCCCAAAGTGCCTTTGTTGTGTCTTGTATCCGGATCTGCTCTTGTGATTCGTATTCCATGTGGGTATCTACAGTATATGTTCGACTTGTTAGGTACTCTCGAATCCTACAAATATAAACATCAATTCCCAATATGTAACCATTTCATAAAAACCTATAAAAGCTATTCATAAGAGAGGTTATTAGGAATAGGACATGGAAGGGCAATAGTTTATGGACATCCACATATATAATGTTTATAACACTCTCCCTTAGATGTAATGTAGTACAAGTCTCATAAACTCAAACTCTTTTGCTCTCTTTAGAAACATAATTTATTTAATTTAGAGATAAACAATGAGGAGAATCTTGCTCAACATTCATCTCAACTTTCCATCTATGTGCATTATAATGGATCAGTAAAATAAACATTGCACATGTGAACATTTAAGACGGAATATCTGGACAAAAGCCAATTTTACCGGGACAATTTTGTTAGCTTAACATGTATAAATACTGTAATATATTAAATCAAATATGTCAACACTAAAATAAAATTCTTGTCCCCATAAGTGTTGATTAAATTATATATGGAGGCTTTAATAAATTATTTATAGATTGTATAATATCGATATTGTGCACTCACCAACATAATAATTTATTCAAACAATCTTGTAAACTTCTAGCTGCAAGCTAATGGTAGTCACACATGAAACCATGTTATAGATGCATCTATCAAATTTATTAAATATTTATATGGTTTACACAACATTTGAAGGGGCCCATATGAGTGCAATATATTTCCAGTAATGTTGAGATCCGTTTCAAATCTTAACTAATGATCTTCTTATAATTAATTTTTTATTGAGAAACAGGTAGTACATATTAACTTTGAATTATATAATATGTTGACCATTCATGAAGAATCTGCTAGTTTTTCAATGGATATCACTATATAATCTTTAATAATTTGTTGTATCGTATATATGACTTGAACAAGTCATACCAACAATAAATCTGTTTGGATCAGTAAAATTCTGGTTTACTGTGACTTCTCAATTTTCATATTAATTTAAAGTCTCAATATGATATATTTAACATTACATCTACAAATTATGAAAATCAAAACACATTCATTTCTGGATAAATGGTTAAGGCTTAATCTTAGCCCTTAATCTTTTTAGATGGAATTTTTATAACACACAAATTCTCTCCTCCTCTTCCCATTCCATTAAACCAACCCAAGCAAGCAGAAAATGGAGCGCAAGAAGACGCCATATGTGGAGGAAGAAGAAGAGGAAAAACTCATGGGAAAATCAAGCTAAAGTTTGGTGCAAGAGAGTGATTCCCAAAGTGAACAAGAGAGCATTCAAGTTAAGGGGAAATTAAAGACACAAGGTAGCAAGATTTCTAACCCTAAGCTTAAGTGCTTTGAAAATGTGTATGAATTATGCATGACTTGTGTTGAAAATTTGTGATGATTGAAAGTGTGAATATGTGCTTTTGTATGCTATGGCCATATGCATTTCATTATTACATGTTGCACTTTTATGAATTCACACTTATATTGAAAGTTGTCATGCAGTTTTATAATGTGTGTTAGAAAGTTTTGCTACTGGGATTTCCAAAAATCTCACCCTCTCCCACGAACCATTTTTAGGTGGAAGCACATCAAAGGGTAAGGAGAAGATGCTTGATACTTGAAGCGAAGTTTGATGTGTATTAATGTGAATTATGTTGTAAACTTCACATTATATTGTTGAGATTTGTAAAGTGGCATGTATTATAACTCATGCATGTATGATGAACTCAAGATAACTAAGGTATGCCCTAAGAATGCCTAATTACATAGGTTATTATGATTAAGAAAAGTTTAGAAATCATTAAGTTGAATTATGAAGTTGGGGAGTAGAAAATTTGGCTAAGTGAGAAGTTGGTTAAACCTCCAGCTTTGGCATAACGTGAAACAGAGTAAATGGATTCCAAATGACCTGAAAGTTTCTGGAAAAATATTTCACATTGCAAGGATTTTAATGAGCTAAAGATCAATAGAATTGGAATTTTGTACAGAAAGTTATGACTGTTCAAGGTTGACAAAAAATCACAGAAAATCCTGGGAAAATGAAAAATTACCATATGAACAGTACATTTTCACGAAGAATATGTACCAATGGTACTCTTATAAACTTATAATGTTCGTATCTTGTACGGAAAGCCATCTTAAAAATATCATTAGCTCTAACTAGGAGCTAGTGATAGCCTGATCCAAGATCAATTTAAAACTCCTGTTTTTCCTTTCACAAAGAAAACTGGGGCTTTCGTCTAACAATCCCCTTCTCTAATAGCTCATCTATCTGCTCTTTTATCTCTTTCTTCTTAATTAAAAATGTTCTGTACCAAGTCTTGGAATTCGACTTCGTTCCTAGTACTTAGTCAATAGCAAACTTCACCTCACTCTATGGAGGTAGTCCGCTGATTTCTTTTGGAAATACATTTAAGAACTTTCCGACTATCAGAATATCACTAAGGGACTCTTTAGCTTCAATCTAAACTGGGGAGGAAGTCCCTACTGCGCATTGGGCGGTTAATCAAGCTCAAAGGCCTCTCTGGCCTTTACTATTTTGACTAAATAAAGTCTCCATATTTGAGGAGAAATGTAGTTCCGTAATTCCAGGGTACGATCAATATAATCCATTTACGGCATTTAGCTTTCCCATAAACTATCTCCTCTAGACAATTTCTATAGTTAAACTTTAATATTTTGGTTGCCTTTGCATTTCGCTTGAATCTCGAGGTGATAGTATCATAGTTGTTTCTGATCCAGATGAACTGTATCCGGGTTCTCTTCCCTTTCTGGATCCTCTTCTTTTACTAGAAGCGCTTCCTTCGGTACCGGCATCTCTACCGGACTTACAGATTCTAGACGATCTGATCCAACTCATATGCCTCTCTAGCACAACTGGATATATGCTAACCGAAATCCTCGTCCATGCAGAGCAATATGCTCACGGAGTCCTCGGATGTTAGCATCCAATATACATTGTAGAAAAGCAATCATATCAAGCATTGGACCTTCATATCTGTTGTCCCTGCATAATCTAGTAATTCTTTTGCCAGCTCCTTCTGTTTTTCAGACACTTCACTGATATACTTAACTTTTTCATGTTTAGCTAATCACATTCATTCATAAACTCATGAATATGAAACATAACTAACTAGCATATCATCATAAGAGGCAACCAACATCTACCATAACAAATATCATTTAATATAACAAAGCATTGCATATTGAATACTAGTGCACAACATCTCATTTAGCAATGTACAACTTAACAAATAATAATGCACATATTGCACTACAAATCAACTCAAACCCTAAACCTTTGCTCTGATACCAAAAACAATGTGACACCTCTTATTTATCCCTCTTAGATTCTTCCATTATGATGAGTTGGAACCAATTAATGGCCTCAAACATCTTACATTGTGAAAAGGGACCAAAATGAAAACTTCCATTTTTAAGAAAGTTACTATTCACAGTTTTTCGGGCCAACTTTGAAAATTCATAACTAATTCTAGAAAAATCAAAATCAAGTGATTCCAACTTCTGTTTGAAGCTTACAAATTCCTTTATGAGGGAAAAATACTCATTTGAACAGTAACTGGTCCAATTGGTACATATTCTTTCGTGAACATGTACTGTTCATATGGTAATTTTTCATTTTCCTTGGATTTTCTGTGATTTTTCGCCAACTTTGGACAGTCATAACTTTTTGTATAAAACTCCATTTCCCATGATATTTGGCTTGTTTAAGACCTTGCAATGTGAACTATTTTTCCAGAAAATTTCATCTCATTTGGAGTTCATTCGCTCTATTTCACGTTATGCCAAATTTGGGGGTTTAACCAACTTCTTACCTAGCCAGATTTTTCCACTTCTTAATAATTCAACCTAATGATTCCTAAAATTTTCTTAATCATAATAACCTATGTAAATAGGAATTCTTAGGGAATACATTAGTTATCATAAGTCCATCATACATGCATGAGTTATATTACATGCCACTTTACAAACTTCAATAATATAATTGAAAGTTTACAACATAATTTATATTCATACACGTGTACATTTTTACTTCAAGCATCATTGATTTTCTCCTTACCCTTTGATGTGCTTCCATCTAAAAATAGTTAGTGGGGGAGGGTGAGATTTTTGGAAATCCCAGTAGCAAAACTTTTTAACACACATTATAAAATTGCATGACAACTTTCAATTTAAGTGTGAATTCATAAAAGTGCAACATGTAACAATGAAATGCATATGGCCATAGCATACAAAAGCACATATTCACACTTCCAATCATCACAAATTTTCAACACAAGTCATGCATAATTCATACACATTTTCAAAGCAAATAAGCTTAGGGTTAGAAGGTCTTGCTACCTTGTGTCTTTAATTTCCCCTTAACTTGAATGCTTTCTTGTTCACTTTGGGAATCACTCTGTTGCACAAAAATTCAGCCTACACATTTGTCAACTTAGTGGCCATTAAACACATGCCATTACCAAGACAAAAATCATTGTAAACCATTCTTAAATTATCTCTTGAATTACATAAGCCTAAGACATCAAACTTGTCTCTAATATCATCCAATACTTCCACAAACTTGTGACCACTTTTACCCTACACAAAAACTCATTTTAGACTCATTGGAAGCATCAAAAGAATTCATCTTCAGCCACTTTCCAGATTTGAACGAAAATTCACAAGTGGAAGGAAAGTGATTCTCTTTCAAGTTTCCATGGTATCCATCATCATTTTCTTGTTTCTAAATTCATTTCCATGGATAATATGACTTAAATTCAACTCTCCCTCATTCCATATAAATTTTGGCAGCATAACCCCTTAGGGTTTGAGATTCCAAAATTTCATACAAACATCAAACCCAAGCAACATATACATCAATCTTATCCTTAACATGCAAGGAGTGTTTTGCAACCATTTATTTCCTCTAAATCCCTCTCTTTCTCATTTTTCCTCTCATGAACCCTAACTTTCCGGCCACCAAAAGAGAGCCAAAATCAAAAATCTAAACCAATAGAAAGGTAGAGGAAGTTGAGAGGAAGAGATTGATGTATAAGTTTGGTTGGCAAGCTCTCTTACCTTAGTTTTTCTTCAAATTCTTCCTCCTTCTCCATGAGCAAAATGTCGTCTTCTCTCTTCTCTTTGGCAGCCATGGAAGTTGGCCAAAATGAGAGGAAATGGAGGGAAATAGCTTCTTATAGAACCCTCTCATAAAAGATGGAAGGCTAGGATTTAACTTTAATTAGTAAGTAAAATCCAAGGGTCCATAATTAGCCACATATATGACATATACTTGGCATTTATTTGCTCATAAAAAGTGTCATGATTCCTGCACATGGAGAGGGAAAAATCTGGTTATGGTTTGGTTACATTAACCAAACCGGATTCCATTCGGTTACTTCTATCGATTACACGTTTTATCGGTAAGCATAACTCTATTCCAATAAATCTTTTTCTACTTTTCTGGAGATGTTTCCTTCCTAATTTAATCTCCATAATTCCCTCTTGAATATATTAAAATTATCATCCTCAAATTGTCCCTTAATCCATCCAAAAATTAACAGGATTATTTTATCCTGTCGGAAACTCCTAAAAACGAAGAATTTTAGAATAAATCATTTTTAGGGCCTTGTAATTTTCTACATTTTTCATTGATACTCTAGCCCTTCATCTTTCCCCAAAATCCCTTCCAAATTAATTTTTGTAATAAGTTATATTTTTGGGGATTTTTCGGGCCTTTTACCTTATTTTTGGGAAAATCGCCTTAATCGTACTTTGGGCAATAATTTTGTAAAATACTATAAAATTCACTGAATTTTTCTAGACTCTGGTTTTTGGTCTTAGAGAACTCTTGATACCTTAAATAAATATCTTCAATCATCAAATCTTTAAAATTCCATAATTCCTCATCCAGACCGAATTTCAACAATCG
>JANTPZ010133421.1:0-16061 GCA_025593235.1 Vachellia pachyceras
CAATTATTGTGGCAAAGATTATGCTAGTCATCCTACTAATACTGGGACTAAACAATTGTTGCGACATTTGGAAAAGTGTCCAAAGAATCCACACAAAGAAAGCAAATCACAAAGTTTGTTGTCGGTTTCTTCTAATCAATCATTGACACATCACCTCTTCAATCAAGACCGATGTAGAAAGGCTTTTGCAAAATTTATTATAAAGGATGAGATGCCATTTTGAACTGTGGATGGTGAGGGGTTTCAAGAAATGTTGAAAGTATTTGAACCTAGATTTTAAATGCCTTCACGTTGGACAGTTGCTAGGGATTGCTACAAATTGTATTTAGAAGAAGCAAAACATTTGAGAAAATATTTCAAGCGATCAAAAGTTCTTGTGTCCCTTACTATAGATTGTTGGACTTCAATTCAAAACGTCAGCTACATGTGTTTAACTGCTTATTGGGTTGATGATGATTGGACTTTGCAGAAATGAATATTGAACTTTTGTGTTATTGACAATCATAAAGGAGAAACCATTGGCAAGCAAATTGAGGATTGTTTATTTTGGTGGCGCATTGACAAAGTCTTCACAAACACAGTTAACAATGCTTCTTCCAATGATTCTGCAATGGCTTATCTGAAAAACGTTTGAGGGGTTGGAATCGTCTAATATGTTATGGAGATTTTTACAATTGAGGTGTGCTGCTCACATTTTAAATTTGATTGTCTCGGAAAGTCTAAAGGAAATGAATAAGTCTATTGAGCTTATTCGACATGCGATTAAATTTGTTAGATCTTCTCCAGGAAGGGAGACCAAATTCAAAGAACTTGCTGAAAGAGAAAGAATTGAATCAAAGAGTCTTCTGAGCTTGGATTGTCCCACTAAGTGGAATTCAACCTACCTTATGTTAGAAAATGCTATTAAGTTCGTCAAAGTCTTTTCAAGGATGGCGGAAGATGATCAAGATTACAAGGAATACTTCAAAAAGAAAGTAAAACTAGATTCACGTCTAGCTGATGATAACGAATTTAATTATGGAGATGATGATGATATCATTGGCACTACTTTAAGAACTACATAATCTACTGTTGAGCCTCCTAATTCACATGATTGGAAAGTTGCCGTGGAGTTCATTGTCTTTTTGAGGTTGTTCTACAACATGACTTTGAAATTTTTTGAATCAAATTTTGTGACAACAAACACATGTTTTTAGCATATAGTTTCAATTCAAACAAACCTTAGGAAAAGTGCAGACAGTTTTCATGATTTGTTGAAGGACATGGCACGAAGAATGCAAAAAAAGTTTGATAAGTACTAGGGAAAAGCTGAAAAAATGAATCCTTTATTGGTGATAGCACAAATATTAGACCCTCGATTCAAATTCAACTATGTTAAAATTGCTTGTGAAAAGTTGGTTCCTGATCCTACAGTGCATGAAATTATGTTGAAGAGGATTATAGATGTTTTGCATCGCTTATATAATCATTATTCTTCTTATGTTGATACGACTAATGCTAGTGGTTCTGGGTCCCAACCAACAATGGAGCAGCAAGAAGTTAACAACAGTGGTGATGATGAAGGGGTTGAACTTGAATTGTCATCAATTGATGACACATTGCAGCAGTTCTTAGCCACTGCAGACACTGTGAGCGTGGAGAAACTTTCAAAAGTAGATGAATATCTCCAAGCTGAATTAATTAGCTATCATGATCCAAAATTTGACATTTTGTCATGGTGGAGAGGCAATGCTTCTAGATATAAAGTTTTACATCTATTGGCACATGATTTGTTGGCTTCACCGATGTCTATTGTATCTTCAGAGTCAGCTTTTAGTACTGGGGGCCGAGGACTAGATGCCTTTAGGAGCCCATTATCTTCAAAGATGGTTGAGGCACTCATATGTGGCCAAAATTGGCTATCCAAGAATCCTCCCATTAACAAAGATTTTGATGTTGAAAACTTTGATAATAGTAAGAGTGTTGTTACAGGTATTTTCAAAACAATTGTTGATTTGATTTTTAATTTTATTACTATTCTTTCTTGGATATGATTTCATTTAATTTATTTTGTAGAGGAAGATGCTGTAAGTGCCAATACAACCCCCTCCTCAACTGAATCTGAATATGATGATGATGAATCTGAAGATTGATGTTTGATAAAGCTTCAATGGAAGCTTGTTTTACCTCTTAATTTATGTGTGCTTTGTTGTATTTTTTTTATTGTTTGATGTTGAACATTGATAATACAGCCTTTGATAAAGGTTGCTAAACTTATGCAGTTTTTTTATTGTTTGACGTTGAACATTGATGGCTGCCTTTGATAAATGTTGTTTTCTTTCATTCTGGTTGTTTTTTTATTGTTTACTTGAGATACTGTTTACTTAAGATATTGTCCCTTTATAACCTGCTGGATGGTTCTTCTGACGACACGAAATTTGAGGATGACTACCTAGCGATTATTGGAACTCAGTTGATATGTGTTATTCACATTAGACAAGTTGATATATAAGCTTGTTAAACAGGTCACATGTCAAGCTTACCATGATCTCAATCCATTTGTTGCCATTCCATTTTTCTTTCTGATTGTAAAATGTGATTATTTATTTCAGCTGTAAGTAGTTGCTATAGATGAGATGGATAACAAGCTTCTCCAACTTCATTCATACAAGAAATCAAGAAAACCTGGAAGATTTTTTGATATATTTTATTATGAAAATGCATGAGTCCTTTCTGTTTTTCCTGCAAAAAAGAAGTCAGGAATTTTCTTGAAGTGGTATATTTAAGTGAGGAAAATTGGAGGTGCAGTTGCATGCTAAGGCTTGCCGGTAAAATTTGTACTTGTTTGTTTTTTGCAGGAATAAACGCAAATATGCATGTGGTGATGAACTTTCATGCGAGGCTATGGAAGGATTACATGTCATCAATGGTCTGGAGTGTAAGATAGCTTGCAGTTCATCTAAGGTATTTAAAGAGAGCATTTGTTTCTACATATATTATTCTATAAATGTGTGCCTTTACTCCTGTGCCTTTGGTTTGATTTTTCACTTTTTGCTTATATATTACAGCTGATTTGAGCATGATGTCTTTTAAGTTGTGTTACTGAGTTGCTGCTTTTCTCTCTTTTTTTCTTGGAACGCATTGTATGTTTTTAGGTTTCATACATTTTAGATACAGAAGACTTTTTATTTCGAGTGAGAAGAAAAAGGAAAGCTTTGCATCAAAACAAATTGTGTCCTGAACAGGCAAATTCTAAAAATGTTAAATGGGCTGCCCGTAACCCGTCCAAAACCCGCCCATTTATATGTAGAATGTTTAAAGGAGGTTAAATGGGTTGACCTATGGGTACAGGCTAGCCCGTACCCGTGAAACATGTAACGGGAGGGTAATGGGTTGGGGCACGGGCTGCCTAACCCGCCCGTTGCTCTCCCCTATCTATAAAGCTATTTTACGCTATCGTAACACTGATAAAACGACTTGGTTATAGTTAAATGAATCCAAGGCTACCAAAAATTCCTAAAATTCTTACTGATATTTTCACATTTTTTGTTTCATCAAATTACTTCCTGGAATGTCTTTAATTAACTTTTAAAGAAAAACCCAAATACAGGGCTTCTCATTGTCTTTTCCTTTTGATCCGGGAAATCGCTTTTCTCGTATTCTGGGCAACAATTTTATAAATTACTAGAAATTCTAAGCTATTTTCCCTTACTTTGAGATAAGATATTTGAGGCCTCCCAGTACTTCAAATAATTATTTTTGGCTAATTATTTAATAAAAATGCGAAAAATTAAATGACCTTTAAAAGTCTCTTAACTGAAATCTAGGTCGACTTAACTGAAACTGGGCCTCACATGCTAATTAATGACTTTTTCTCTACATTTTGGGTATATGAATTTTTTGATTTTTTTGGTCAAACTTTGACCAAGTTGACTTTTGACTTTGGTTAAATGACCAAAATGCCTTTATACATTCCCTTAATTACCATAATGCCCTTACCTTTTTAAAATGCCATTTTGCCTTTTGATTGAGCTTTAATTGTATTAGTTTTCTACTTGAATTTCCAAAGTCTTAGAGTCAATTTTAGCCCATACATGCTCGTTCTATCATCCTAGTTATGCTTGATTTTAGAGTCAACAATGTATGGAGTTGATTTTGTCACATTGCAATTTCCGTACACATACTAAGAGTTCTTAAAGGATTTCATGAAATGTAGTTCATTTCATGAGATTTCTGATCTGGTGAGTTGTTGGGGTTTTTAATTACGAAACTTAGTGTGAAAATTGATGCTTTTCCCTAATCCTTTGCGAACTATGATGGCATAATTCGTTTTCAGGAGGAATCCATATCAAAAACACTTTTCATACTCAAATATGCTTTAATCTCTCTTTCACTCAGAAAATACCAAAAACAAGGTTCATTTCGTAATTAGTTTAGGTACATATCATAGTTTGATTTGAAAACCGATTGTATTTATATCACAAGCATAATCACAAGCTAAGGATTAGTGGTACGAAATACTAGCTTCCAGAGAGAACGACCCTGGGGTTGTCGCTATACAATCCTTGGAAATCACACTTAATATTCTTGATCCATTTTTAAGGCTAACCAATGACCTAAGTTTACATTTTGTGGCTTAGTCGGACCACCTTAACTTTTAATCACATTTGGGTCTTTCCTGTAAGGTCACCCATCATGTCATTTCTCCATGCCAAGCACGATTAGCTACAAAGTTCTAATGGAATTTGGTATATTAAGGCTAGGCTGACTGTTAGGGGTGGGACAAGGCCAGGAGGCTTGTGGCCTAGCCAGTAACAGGCCTGAAAAGGCAGGCTTTTACAAGCCCAGGCATAGGCCCAGGCCATTTAAAAGGCTTATTTGCAAAAGCAGGCCAGGCCCAAGCCACTTATTTAGTCTGACAGGTTGGCTTGAATATTTTTTTCATATATTATACATACAGATGGCATTCCTTCATTTCACGCATGCTACACACATGAATCACTAATCACCTCACCCACTGTTCAGTCGTTCATAGGCTCACAACGCCGTGCCTCTCGCCCTCTCCCTTTGTTAGTTGAATGTTTGCCCTAGTCCAGTCCACTGCTACTTCAGTCAGTCAAATTTATTCCTTTGTGTTTTTTGCTCACTTCACTCAATCGCTTGTTTTTTCTGCTCATCTTACAGGTTCTAGCGCCTCTCTTTCACTCAATCACTCATTTTCTCTGCTCATTGAAAGCATTCAAATGAGCTTTATCATACTTGCATTTCGCTTTTTGATCTCATCTCTTCTGTCCTACTTTTCAGTAAGCAAATAGAGATTTATAGCATTCAAAGCCTCTCGCTAGGATTCTCAAACTTATTGGATTATCTTTAGTGGCAAGTGATTTCTAGATCAGTGTTTTTCTAGTGGTTCTCAGACATTGTATCCATAACTAGTACTCACACATGTTACCTCTGTAAATTGTTTTGTGAACTCCATATGTAACCAGAACTTTACTTGGTTACATCTGTAAGAAATCATTTGGTGGATTGCATTGGTGGGATCTTGCATGAGTATTTATATGATGAGGTTTCGAGTATTCCAATCAACAATAGATCCGTGGTTGGAATGCTCTGTTTGTGTTATTCTCTTAATGCTATGAATCTCTATTTTGGTTTTTACTTAGAATATGTTGCCATGAAATTAGTGTAAACAGGCACTAGCATTTGTGAGTCTCTTAATGCTATGAATCTCCGTCAATGTATTTTTGCTTATTTTGTTTTGCTAGATGGATGTTTATGTCATCTTTGTTTGTGAATGAAACAATATCATCTAATTCAGTTCCACCTAATGCTATTGAGAGTAATCAACAAGCACCAACATATTCTAGTCAACAAACTAGCAATAAAAATGATGCTGGTGATAGTAATAATTAAGAAGAGGAAATGACAAACCTCATCTATTTGGGATGATTTTGATGAAGTTGAAACTAATGATAGGGTTAAAGGTATATGCAAGTATTGCAAAGGTGTATTTGTGTACTCAGGAAAGGGAGCAAGCACTAGCCATCTTTGGAGACATGTCAATGCATGCTTGCAAAGGAAGTTGCATATCTCTTCACAAACCAAGTAACCCGTCATTCCATTTCAACCGTCCAATCCAATCATTAATCCATTTGTGGTACCGGGTGCGAGATATTCTAATGAGAAGATGAGGGAAATAATAGCTACTGCAATCATGGTACATGAGCATCCTTTTAACATTGTTGAGGATGAAGTTTGGACGTGGAGATTCCAATATGCAAATTATGAATTTCAAAAAATTTCTCACAAGATAGCAAGAAATGATTGTTTGGCCATATATGAGGTAGAGAAGAAACAATTGAAGGCTTTCTTACAAGGTGTGAGAAAGATTAGTTAACTATTGATATGTGGAAATCAAGCCATAAAGTAACATAATACATGGTTATCACTGGCCATTTCATTGATGCGGGGTGGAATCTTCAAAAGAGGGTTTTGAGTTTTGTGAAAATTTCAGCTCCTAGACAAGAAATTGATGTGACGCATGCTATTTTCAAGTGTTTAAAGGCTAGGGGGATTTAAAAAAAGTGTTTTTTGTGTCGGTTGATAATGCTTCATACAATGACTTTTGTTTAAGGGCTCTTAAGGACATGTTATCACTTAATGACTCATTACCTTTAGGTGGTAACTTGTTTTATGTGAGATGTTGTGCATACATACTGAACTTGTTGGTGCAAGATGGCTCTAGTAGAATTAAGGATATTATACATAATATCTGTGAGAGTGTGAAGTATATCAACTATAATGATTTAAGATTGAAAGGATTTTGTGATATTGTTGAGCAGAAACGTTTAAAGGAGAAGAAGCTTATTATTGACTGCCCAACAAGGTGGAACTCTACTTATAAGATGTTAGCTACAACTTTAAAGTTCAAGGCTGTCTTTCCTACTTATAAGGAAAGAGAACCACATTACAGTTACACAACATCAGAAGAGGATTGGAATAAGGTTGAGAATATTTGTAAACTTTTAGAAGTGTTCGATGTAGCCACCAATGTCATATCAAGAAGTGAGTACCCTACTACAAATTTGTATCTTCATGAAGTTTGGAGAGTCAAACTAGTAATTGACAATGCCACACAAGATAGTGACTTTTTCATGATAGAAATGGAAACCTCAATGAAAGAGAAGTTTGACAAATATTGGGGTGAATGCAATTTGCTAATGGCTATTACAAGTGTTCTTGATCCTAGATGCAAAGCACATGTTATTAATTACTGCTTTCCTTTGCTTTATAAGCCTAATTATGTGGCTTCTAATAATGTAGCAAATGTGTTTAGTGCTCTGGAATCAATGTATGATCACTATGTTGGCATTTATAATGGAGAGACATGTACTAGTGACGAAGTTGATAAGCCGGTAACAAGTCTTGAGTGTACCATAAAAAGAGGACACGAATCAGCTCTTGCAAAATATGTTCATGTTGCTCAAGGAAGAGAAATCTTCTACTGCCAACCAGTTCAACTCAATTGCCTCTCTAATTCAAAAAGACTCCTCAAAGAATGATGCGAGGTATGCCTCCTTAGAGAAGAGAATGGAGCAGTGGGAAATGAAAGCTTAGAACCTAAACTCCTTTCTCACTCAACTCTCTAACAATTTGAGTGAACAACAAGCAAGAAGTGGTGGCTCCATCCCTTCTAACATTGTAATTAAACCCAATGGCCTTAATGCTATTAATTTGAGAAGTAGGAAACAAGTTAAATTTAGCAAGGGGGAAGTAGAGGAGAAAGAAGGAGAGAGCATAGAAGGTGAAGGCCTTTCACATCAAACCACAACAAGAAAGAATGGCGAGAGTGCTAAAGAGGAAGCAGTATTGTTGAGAGGAGAAGGATTATACTCACACATGGAAGAAGGGAATTTGGCTTCTGAGCAAGGAACTAAGCACTCAAATGTGAAAACTAATGGAAGCAAGCATAGACCTACCTTGGCCAAAGGTAAGGAGGTAAATATCGAAGAACTCCCTTTTCCCAATTCTTATTAGATGAGTAAGAAAATTGCTGAGAAGAAGCATGAAAAGGAAGTTTTCAATTTGTTTAGTAAGGAAGATGTCAATATTCCATTGCTTAACTTTGTAAAGAGAGTTCCTACATATGTTAAGTACCTTAAGGACCTATGCACTAATAAGAGAAAGTTTAGACCAAATGAGAGAGTTCAAGTGAGCTCAAATGTATCAGCCCTCTTTAAGACCCAAATTCCAGTCAAGTATTAAGACCCTGGATCTTTTACCATCCTTTACACTTTAGGCAAAGTTACCATAAGGGGAGCGCTGTTAAACTAGGGGTTGCTTTCAATATGATGCCTAAGTTTGTTTATGAAGCTCTGGGAGTGAAAACTTGAAATCGACATTTGTAGTGCTCCAATTGGCCTATAGGACAATTAGGTATCCCGAGGGGGTGATAGAGGATATTTTGGTGAAAGTAAAGGACTTAGTTTTTCTAGTTGACTTCTATGTGCTTGACATGTCCAATGAATCTATTCGTGAATCCACCTTAATCTTGGGCAGACCCTTCTTAAGGACTGCTAATACCATTATTAGCAAGAAAGATGTGATATACCTTAAATTTACCTTAAGCTTCATTTTATATTGATTTAAAACCAAATGAAAGCCTCAATTTGATTAAAGGGTCCAAAGGATTAAAGTTGAAAACTTTCAACTTACTGAAACTTACTATTCACTGGTTTAAGAAACAACTTTGAAAATTCATAACTAATTATAGAAAAATTGAAATTGAGTGCTTCCAATTTCTATTTGAAGCTTGTAAGTTCCTTTATAAGGGAAAAATACTCAGTGAGTCACTAGCTTGCCTAGTTGATACAGTTCAATTCATGAAAATGCACTGTTCATTTGATCATTTTTTCTACTTTCCAAGGTTTTTCAGTATTTTCTTCAAACTCTGAAACATCATAATTTTCTGTACAAAACTCCAAATTCAGTGTTATTTAGCTTATTTCAAAGCTTTTAATGTGAACTATTTTTCATAAAAATTTCAACTCATGGGGAGTCCATTTGCCCTCTTTCTCAACAGGTCAAAGTTAGGGGTTTGACCAACTTTACACTAACACTTGGCCAAACTTTTCATTTTCAAACTTAACCATTTGAAATCCTAAATTCTAATCCTCTTTTAGTTATGCTTGATCATGCAATTAGGGGTACTTAACTATTACATATTAGGCAAACATGCATAGGTTTACATCACATATTACATAACACATGAAATTCTCAAAATGTTCATACATTTACAACATAATTTCATGAACATAATCACGTCAAATTCCTTGCTTCAAGCATCATGCATTTTCTCCTTACTCTTTGATGTGCTTCCACCTAAAAAATTGGTTAGTGGGGGAGGGTGAGATTTTTGGAAATCCCAATAACAAAGCTTATTAACATACATATAAAATTGCATGACATATTTTAATTTCCTAAAGGAATGCATAACAATGTAAAATGTGCACCAAGCACATATCAATGCATATGGCCATAGCATCATGTCACTCATAAACACATTTCAATAATGTCATAAAGTCATGCACATCATTAAGGTAATTTCATAATTATGTTAGATAGAGTTAGAAAACTTTGCTACCTTTGTTTCTTAACTTTGCAACTTATCTTGATTACTTGAAAAATCACCCTCTTGTACCAATTCTTTACCTACACAATGGACAATATAATGGCCATCAAACATGAGCCATTTCCAAAGCAAGAAGCAACGTAACACTCCCTTAATCCTCTTCTTAAAATTTCTAATTCTTAAAACTCTAAACTTGTCTCTAATGTTTCCTGATGCTTCCTCAAACTTGGGGTCACTTTTACCCTACACAAAAACTCATTTTAAACCCATTGGAATCATCAAAATCATCAAAACAATTCATCTTCCTCAAGAAACAGCACTGGCCGAGAGGTTCCCATAAATTTCCTACAATGTGATTTTTCAACTTTCATCACTTATACCACTTGATTCTTGTTTCCAAACTCATATTCATGCATGGTATAACTTGATTTTAACTCTTCTGTATCAAGAGGAAAATTGGGCAGCACCTCCCCTATTTTATCATGATTTCCCAATTTACAAAAATCACAAAAACAATCACCAACAACCACAATATATATATATATATCAATATGCTCCTTACAACAAGAGGAGACATTTGCAACAACTTGATGGCTTTAAATCCCTCTCTTTCTCACTTTACTCTCAAGAACCCTAGGTTATGAAACTTAGGAAAGAGAGCTCAAATCAGATTTTGGAACCATGGAAGTTGAAGAGAAGATCACAAGGAAGAGATTGGTATATATTATAAGGTGTCTTGCTTACTTACCTTAGGTTTTCACCAAGCTTTTCTCTTTTTCCTCCCACCTAAAATGGAGTCTTTGCTTCTCTTTTCTGCCCAAATGAGTCGGTCCAAATAGCTGGAGATGGAGGGGAATTATTTGTTTAATAAATCATGCATTAATGGAATGGAAGGTTGAGATTGAGCCTTGCAACTTAAGTGTGATCTAAGGGCTAAGATTTGCCCACATGCATGACACCTTCTTGTTTCTCATTGGCTACTTAAAAGGTGTCATGATGGCTGTAATTTTCTGGTTACAAATCTGGTTTCATTAGCCAAATTGGATCCCATTCGGTTACTTTTACTGATTACACTTTTTACCGGTAAACTTTTCTACTTTTCTGAAGATATTTTCTTCCTCATTAAATCTCCATATTTTCATCTTGAATATAACAAAATTATTATCCCCAAAATACCCTTTACTTTCCTCAAATTTTACAAGATTAATTTATCCTGTCCAAAATCCTTGAAAACGTACAATCGAAGAGCAAAATTCTGTTGGGGCCTTGAAAAATACTTCATTTTTTACTGATTCTCTAGCCCTTTTCCTTTTTCCAAAATGCCCTCTAGATTGTCCAAAATTAATTTTTGAAATAATTATATTTTGGGGTTTTCGGCTCTTTTTCCCGATTTTCGGGAAAATCGCCTTAATCGTACACTGGATAATAATTTTATTAAATACTATAAAATTCACTACATTTTTCCATATTTTTGTCTAAATTTTTGGAGAGCTCCTGGTACCTTAAATAATTATTTTTCCCCTTTTTGCCCTTAAAAGACTATAGACGGAAATCCAGTCCGAATCTGGAAAATCCGTCACGTTTGCTCTTCGTGAGTCGAGCTCTATCTGTTGGGCATCTGGAAATTTTTGGTCAATGGTTGACTTTTGACTTTGACAAATGATCAAAATGCCCTTCTACTTTCTCATAATTACCATTTTGCCCCTACTTTCTCTACTTTTTGCAAAAATCCAACTTTACCCTTACTCTTTATACTTAAAGACCTTTATGTCCTTAATCTTTTTATCTAATGACAAATAGATCCCTTCCCGGGGGTCACCCATCCTGAAATTGCTCTTACCCCTAGCACGCTTAACATTAAAGTCTTACAAATTTCAGTATCTTAGACCTATCTGTCAAAATCTTTCTGGCCTATTCTGTTCCTTGTTTTCTGTACTTTCTATCTATGGGTTCCAATTTCATTTCCTAGTTATCGGATTAGCATTTATTTCAGCTAGCATAAAAATTATGGATATCACAAAAGAAGGGAGCCTACCAATGGAAGTTGGAGAAAATAAGTTCCGCTTTAACATGTATGAAGCCATGAAACACCCTTTTGAGGATCATTATCTTCTGAGTATTAACGCTATTGACATGGCCCTTGATGATGCATGTGCTGATTTAGATTTTGAAAATGAACTTGCATATTCAAACCTTTTGCCATTTGCAGTAAATTCTAAAAATGATTAATTGTTCCCTTTTGAACCTCCTGATAAATTTGTATATTCTTGTGAAAAACCTGAGGCATGCACGCACTTTTTATCGGTTGATAGTGTGCATTTCACATCGGATACACATCCTGTTAAGTTCACCGATAAGTGCATGAATGCCCCACCTTGCACCAACAATGATAACACCTCTGGGGGAGGAAATTCATCTGGTTTTGTAGGAACATCAAGCATGACTTCAATGAAGTCGGTGGCACCCATGCACGCAATGCCTGGAAATGATGAGGAAAAGCATGGGAGCTCCGAAGAGACTCATAAAACATCATAATTATCAGGTTGTTACTTTCCCTCACTCAATCATTTTCCTTTACTGATAATGATGTCTTTATGCCTCTGTGAATGATTTAAGTATGGGGGAGGAACCTCTCCAATAGGAATTAGAATAGTTACATTTTCTTTTGATTTTCATTTCAATAAAACCCCCTTGTTTCATATTTAGCCTTGCTTCATGAGTTTGACACTTGGAGAGATTTGTTTTTTATGCTTAAGAATTGTGTTTGGTGTTTGATTGAAGTCTAGGATTAGGTGCTGTTGTTTAATCCTATGTCTGTGTGTTTCTTTTTCTTTTGTTCCCTCTCTGTAAGGTTTCACCATGGTGAAATCCAATGTTCATCGTGGCCAAACTTTCAAGCTGCCAGTGGTTTCCTCTCGAGTAGTGTTCGTCACGACTAAATCCCTTGTTAGCTGCGGCTAACAATCTGACCTTTCATCTTCAAAATTTCTTCGCTGTGACCAAATTTACTTGCACCGTGGCAAAAATCGTGACTCTCCATTTTTAGCAAATTTTCTTTCTTAAAATCGTTATCATTTTCATTTTCTTTCATTCGTCTACTTCTCCTTCTCTCTACTCTCAACTTTTCTTCCGTCACCATTGTTGTCCACCACCGTGATATATGTAATATCCAACATTTTGTGTAAATTGAAATAGAGGCCAAACCGATAGTTATGAGATGAGAAAAGGTCCAGAGAAATAAAGTACAGAAAGAGAAGATGTTAATGGACCAAAGAGATTTGGTCAACTTAGTCCTAAGGCTTTGAAATTACTAAGAATATAAGCCAGGGACATAAATATCATTAAGTATAAAGATTAAGGACAATATATTCATTGGATAAAAGGGTCAAATTAGTAGTCAAAAGTCAAGTTAGAGCCCACAGATAGAAAGCACAGAAAAAGTTGATGTTGATCGGTTGGACAACCCAAAGTCAGACCTGGCTTGGCAAGAGAAATTTTACGAGAACTCCACAGTTAAGTGTGCTCACCCTGGAGCAGTGTAAGGATGGGTTACCTCCTGGGAAGGACCCAAAGGTCATTACACAAAAGATCAAGGGTGAAAAGGTTAAGGGTAAAATGGGAATTATGAAAGGTTAGACAGTGTAAGGATATTTTGGTCATTAAGAGAAGTATAAGAGCATTTTGATCATTTGACAAAGTCAAAGTCAAAAAGTCAACTATTGACCAAAATATTAGAAAAAATCACAGATTCCCAAAAGATAGAGCAAAACTCACTGATTGACAGAGATTCGACGGATTGCTGAAAATCGGCATAGAATTTTATTTATAGAATTTTGAAGATTTAATGGCCGAAAATAATTATTTGAGGTATCAAGAGACCACAACCAGTTGAGTTCAGAGCATAGAAAAATAAAGTAAATTTTATAGTAATCAATCAAATTATTGCCCAATATACAATTGAGCAGATTTTCCTGATTAAAAGGAAAAAGACCCAAAAATCCCGAAATATAATTTATTTCAAAAATTTATTTTTGGACAATCAAAGGGCATTTTGAGGAAAATAAAAAGGGCTAGAGTATCAGTGAAAAATGTAGAAATTTTTAAAGCCGTAAAAGTATGTTGCCCTCCGATTGCACGTTTTCTGGGGTTTTGACAGGATAAAATAACCCTGTTAATTTTTGAGGAGATTAAGGGGTATTTTGGGGATAATAATTTTACCATATTCAAGAGGAAAATATGGAGATTAAATGAGGAAGAAAACATCTCCATAAAAGTAGAAGAAGATTTACCGAAATAAAGTTATGTTACCGATAAAAAGTGTAATCGGTAAAAGTAACTAAAAGGGATCTAGTTTGGTTAACCCAACCAGATTTTTATCCCTTAGTTACAGCCATTATTAGCCACTTTTAATGAGCCAATGACAAGCAAACAAATGTTGGATTGGTGGCTAAATCTAAGCCTTTAGATTAAGCTTAATGATTAAGGACATAATCCTAGCCTTTCATTTTATTTCAAGAGATTTTATAAACACAATTCTCCCTCCATTCTCTTCCTCACTTGGCCGATTTCCAAGCTGAAAAGAGAGATAGAGAGAGGAGACGCCATTTCAAGCAAGGAAGAAGAGGAGAAAAGCTAGAGAAAATCCAAGGTAAGAGATGAAAGTACCTAAAGCTAGACATGAATTTCATCCTTGTGAGCTCCTCTACAACTTTCATGGCTTGGAATTTTGATTTGGTCTCTCTTTCTCAAGTTTAATGGATAGGGTTCATGAGAGAAAAAGTTAGAAAGAGAGGGATTTAGAGCTTTTGGTTTGTTGCAAAAGCCTCCTTGTGATGTAAGGAGTATGTTGGTATATATCTCATTGTTGTTTGGGTTTTGTTTTTGAATTTTGTAAAATTTGGGATGATGAACTTTAAGGGGAGATGCTGCCCAAATTTTTACTTGATATGGGAGAATTAAATTCAACCTATACCATCCATGAAAATAAGTTTGAGATCAAGAATATGTTGGTATAAGTGTTAGAAGTTGGAAAAATCATGTTGATGGTATTTGTGGGTATGTCTCAGCCAAGTCTGGAACTTAGGGAAGGAATGTTCTTTTGATGATTTTGATGCTTCCAATGTGTTTAAAATGAGTTTTTGTGTAGGGTAAAAGTGACCACAAGTTTAGGGAAGCATTAGAAAACATTAAAGACAAGTTTAAAGTCTCAAGGCTTATTAAGTTCATGGGGATGATTAAGGTAGATTTACATTGATTTTTGCCTTGGAAATGGCTTGTGTTTGATGGCCATAATGTTGTCAATTGTGTAGGTAAAAGTTTGGTGAAAGGAAGTAATTTCCAAAGTGATCAAGAGAGCATCCAAGTTAAGGAGAATTAAGAGCTAAAGGTAACAAGACCATCTAACTCTAATCTAAGTTATTATGAAAATTCTTTTGAATGATGCATGCTTTGATTTGAAATTTATGATGATGAAAGTGTGGATGTGTGTGTGACACTCCTTAATCTTTACCTTTAGCTTCATTAAATATCTATTTGGAAGCACCTTTAGGCCTTTAGTGACTTAGAGTAACCAAAGAGTGAAAAATAAAATTTTCAAGTTTAAGGTTACTATTCACGTCACTATTCACAGATTCTTGGGCCAACTTTGAAAATTCATAACTATTTGTAGGAAAATCGAAATTGAGTGCTTCCAGTTTCTATTTGAAGCTTGTAAGTTCCTTTATAAGGGAAAAATAATAATTGAGTCATTTACTTTCCCAAATGATACAGTTTAATTCGTGAAAAAGTACTGTTCATTTGGTCATTTTTCTATTTCCCAGATTTTTCAGTGATTTTCTTCAATCTTTGGAACATCATAACTTTCTGTAAAAAACTCCAAATCCATTGTTCTTTGACTTGTTTTAAACCTTACAATGCCAACTATTTTTCCATAAAATGTCAGATCAATTGGAGTTCATTTACCTTGTTTTGAAACAGGCCAAAATTAGGGGTTTGACCAACTTCACTTTGATAAAAAGTCAAACTTATCATTTTCAAACTTCATCTTTTTGAAACCCTAACTTCTAATTCTTTTTGAACCATATTTGATCATTCATTTAGGAGTTCTTAACTATCATATAACATCCATACATGCATGGGCTCATTAGACATATTACATTACATATATACACTCCAAGGTTGTCCACATAATTACAACATAATCTCATGTGAATATCCATGCACAATTTCTTGCTTCATGCATCAAAACTTTCTCCTTACACTTGATGCACTTGTACCTAAAATTGTTAATGGAGGAGGGTGAGATTCGAGGAATCCCAGTAGTAAACATTACAAACAATGCATGTAGGATGAATGCTAGTGCATGATATGCTTGCCCTATATAGGCTCATGTTCACATAATGAAATGCTGCGTGCTCAATGTTTTGTGTAATGTACTTATGGCCATAGT
>JANTPZ010133423.1:0-31152 GCA_025593235.1 Vachellia pachyceras
CCAGTCACCCACTCTCGGCCTCTTGCTCCGTCGTTCGGTGACTCTGTCACCCACTCTTGCTCGCCCTATGAAATCCCAGGTAAGGCTCCTTCGGCGACGGCTATACTGTTTTGGTGTCGAAATGGTGGCCCTCTGAAATCCAACGTAATGAAATGATGTATAATGGAAAATAGAAAATGAAGAAGCAAGCATGCTGATTTGCTGTGACTTTGGTGCCTTCTCTTTCTTTTTTTGTATTGTTGTCTATCTCACGTATACAGGTCCTTTGGATGTTGATTTTTTCTTAAGAAAAAAACTTCACTTGAAAAAATAAGTAAAAGTTTTAAAAAATATGGCAGGCTGGCGAGTTAGCCCGTCAACCCGCCATATCGGGCTCGGCCTGCCATTTTGGCAGCCCGTATAAGGTTGGGCTGCAGCAGCCCGACCCATTTGGCCCGCGAGTTGAGGCGGGTCAGCCTGTAACCCGCGGGCCAACCCGTATTCCCAATGCTAACCGGCACCCTGCTCTCTCAATTATGGTCTGGACTCTGTTTATATACCAAAAGCCCTCTTCTCACTTATGCCTAAGACGTACTTTTTTGTTTTGCGCCTATTTGGTCTGTGAAAAGATGGAGAGATCCATCAAGATCGATGTAGACTCTCTCTCTCTCTCTTATTTGATCATCTGTGTTGTATGTTAGTTGTGGAATAATATTATGCACTGGTTTAAATTTTCTGCTGCTTTAATTTCTTCTACTTATTATGCATGTAAGTTTTATGCTTGATCTTACCAATATATATATATAATACGAATTTGGTGTTGTTTACGTTGCTACCAAGTCTTTCGAAATTTGTTTGTATACAAGAGAAGACTTTCCCGGATCTATGAACCAGTTTTTTCAACCCTTTTGTCTTTTGAGTCTCGTATTACTTAATCAAAAGTTCAAAATTGAGTTACGCTGAGTTAAAGTTTTGAATTGAGTTACAACTAAATCAAAATAATAAGCATTGAGTTGCACCGGCCTAAAGTGTAGGTACGGAGTAAAAATTGGATCAAAATTATAGGGTCAAAGATTAAGTTTTCACTTTTTTGGTTCAAAACTCCTTTAACTATTTAAAGTTTCGAAAATGACGTACTAAAATAAAAATGTTTAAAAAATAATTATTTTCATTGATAAAAATATGTAGGATCTTATATTAGATCCACTATTTTTATAAGCAACAATTTTTTAATTTTGTGCAAAATTGACTGTTAAAATTAGCTATTTGTGAAAGGAGCATACCAAAGAGAATATGTAAAAAATAATGAAAGAGGAGAGCACTTTTCTCCCCGTTATGTAAAAAAAAATCAACTATCTGTTACATTAAAGACCTCATGTTGTATTTTTAGATTTGAATATATCAATTGACCCCTATTTATTTTAAAGGATTTTGGTGAACCAGCACTTTGAAATAATTTTTTAAGTGTATTTGATATCTACAATATTTTATATTATATTTAACATCTTAAAATATTTTTTTAAGTATGTCCACCGACGTAAAGTATTTTTTGTGCATTGGTGATAGACCTACCAAGCCTCAATAAAAATATTTTCAATATACTAGATGTACTACAAAATATTTTAGAGTGGTAGGTGCATCGGAAAAAATACTTTAGGTGCTAAATGCGTCTTAACTCAATTTTAAATAAATAAAGTTGGTTTAATACAATATTTGCAGTTAACATTCTGTCTGATGCTGGATATCTAGGTTGCAAGTCCCTTTCAACTCCTATGGTTCGCTCAACTCGGCTCTCTCAAGATCATGGAATTAAGCCGTGCCCTCCACGATTCTTCTGGGAGAATGACGTTGTGAAAATCAAGGCCAAGTTCAAAGATTAAGTGTCAGCCAATCAGCTTCTCTTCAGCTGGCTCCTGAACATGATGATTTTGGAGCAACTAACAAGTGTTTAGACGAAGTCACGTCTACTGATGGGTAATATTCACCAGGAAGTCCGATAATGGTGAATATTTCACCAAGTTGGAAGTCCGCTATTCAATCGCTCGCTAGACTCATTGGTGAATATAACCCGTCGTCATTCTGCTGTCCCAGCAAAAAGACTATGGGTCCATTTTGATGAACGATGGAATAAGTGGCTTTTTGGTAGAATGTCTTTTGAAAAAGGAATTCTAAGTATAAGTTAAAAGATGTAATGCGATTTATATTTAGATAAGCAACGGAAAAGTGATTTTTTTGAAAAGGAGAAACTGTTCAGATAAACGTTGGATAAATGATTTTTTATGGCAAATTATTCAAAAGTACGTGAACCTTGTTAAATTCTATATATTCATATATGCGTGTATATATATTATTTCAGCACCACCTACAAACTGCAAAAATTCCTTGGTGCTTTGTATTAAAAATTAATTAGTTTATGATAAATTACATGCTTAAATATATATTTCAAATACTTTTCATTTTATATTTAAAGAATTTTTATTTAAAAAAGACACAGTCAAATAAAATATTTAATATTTTTTTAAAATTTTTTATTTTTAAGTATTTTAATTATTTAAAAAATAATTGAAATTACATCTTGAATTCAAATTTATATTTTTTAAACAATATAGAATAAAAATTATAAAAGGTAGAATAAGAAAAAAAAGCATTACCTTTTAAGAGTCGATTTTCATGGAACGATGGGTCAGTTGGAAAAAAAAAAACAATGAGGTCAATGATTTTAAACTCTTGAAGGAAATGTATTATGGGTTCATAGTTTCCTGCTTCTGGTCAAAAGCAGCTTTAGTGTAGAAGCAGGTTTTAGGTGGACGCCATCCCAAACGAACAAATTTTCTTCCACCGTGCTTTTGTATATTAGAAGCTTCTTTTTGGGCTGATAACCCCCAACCAAACGAACCCTAAGCAGCTGGATTAAGCTACAAACATCTCTTTATACATTTGAGAGCCGATTTGATTAGTACAATCAGCTTGCTGATCTTTTAATTTCTAACAATAACTTCGCTAATCTAGCAAGATCTGATGGTGGTTCGAGTTACAGGAGTGATTTCTCTTGGAGTGGAGGACAGAACCAGATAGAAAGATGCTGCAGAGGCCGCTTTGCACCGCGAGCTGGTGGTCGAAATGCTGTACCCACACCTACTGAGGATGCCATTCCAAGTTGTCAGCTCTGTATTAAGGTTGGTCATACT
The DNA here is from genome assembly GCA_025593235.1 of Vachellia pachyceras. Lineage (NCBI taxonomy): Eukaryota > Viridiplantae > Streptophyta > Magnoliopsida > Fabales > Fabaceae > Vachellia > Vachellia pachyceras. The sequence continues at coordinate 3,168 of JANTPZ010133423.1, forward strand.
GTTGAGATTTGTTTTCATCGTTTTTAACATAGCGGGGAGCGTGCTACTTCAAAGTTTGCACTCGACAACTCCTTCCACTTCTCCCAGGGACAGGGACTACGACTTGACCTTCAGGGAAAAAGAGAGATTTTAATCCCTATTGAATGAAGAAGAAAGAATTGATTCTAAGCACACCAACTGGCCTCTCTTTTCCTCTCCTTTGGCGACAGTCTGGTCTGCCTTGATGAGTGGGAGAGATAGACAAATTATGATATCACTACGTGCATCGACTTCGCAGGGTGATTCGTCGTGATCTTAGGTGCATTGTGTAAAACATTCCTGATCGTGATTTACTTTATTTTGGGGACTGATTATGAACTATTTTATGGCCATCAAATACTTAGAATTAGTCAATCAGTTGAAAATTTAAAACTTCGGCCGAGTTAATGTTCATTTGGTAAATCATAAAATTTTGGTTAACTTTAAAAATTCATAACTTATTCTAAAAAAATCTAAATTGGGTAGTTCAAATTTCTATATGAAGCTTATGAAGTCCTCTACAGAGGAAAAATATCATCTTAACCAATTTTTTGTCCAATTAATACAGTTTAATATGAGAACTTTCACTGTTCAAATGGTCATTTTTTCCTTTTCCAGATTTTTCCCTTAACTTTGGAAAATCATAACTTTTTACCTACGCATCCAAATTTAGTAAACTTTGACTCATTTTAAAGCTTAGGATGTGTAATATTTAACTGAAAAATTCGTACTAAGTTTTTAACTGAAAAATTTTGTACTAGACTTCATTTACTATTTTTCATTGTTACTTTAACTTTGTCTCTTTTTAAGGACTTTGGACCCCTTTAATACCACTTTACACACTTGTAATTTCTTTCTCTCTTGTCTAAGTCCAATTCACTTGATAACTAAGCATGAATTATCTATATAATTTTTTTTACCATCAAATAAACCTGAATGAACCAGTGCTATGACTAAAATATATATTTCATTAAGAATTCACTGGATTAAAATATACATATGGAGGCCCTCCTTTCACTCAAACGAATTTAAGGGAGCGTAACAAGTCTTCGTAAAATTCACTGGACGAATTTAAAAACTACCCCCTATGTTTACACATCAAAGCACACTTTGAACAATTATAGAAGTCACTGGTAATAAAAAAAAAAGTTACAGACGCAGCTTCAATAAATCAACAAATTTAATGGAGAATATCAAGTCTTCATCAACCTGTATGATAAGCAATGAAGATCTCAATATTAGCAATATAAGTAGCATCAAGAATTACAACAAGTAGCATCAACATAAGTACCATCTGGTATAAAACTTGAAAAATTAAAAAACAAGTAGCTTAAGTTACTATGCAATTAAGAATTACCTTCAGCAATATGATGCACTAGTGCTATTTCAATACATCTGCGCCACAGAAACAAAGGATAACATCAGAAAATCAAGGGAAATTCATGAGCTGATGTTCTAAATTTACAGGATGTGAGATTTATTCGTCTTTGCAACAAAACCACTCACAAATATTTGTGAGATTTATTCCCATTCTCAGAATCGTCCCCCCTCAGAACCTCAATCATCAATATCAATATAGAATATAAAACTACAATAAGGCACACTAGATACAGAGCGTTACTCATTCTTTAATGCATAGACCGATATCCAGTTATAGCTTAAAACATAATATACACATAATCTTTCCCAGTGGCCCTAATGGGGAGAGAAGAATAATGGATGACGGGGGAAGGTAATGGTAAAAGCCATCAATATTCTCAAGCTAAGAAACCCATCTGAATCATGGAATTTGGAGTATTGTTGCACAAACATTGGAATCTAATCACCGCAGAGTAAAAGACCTTATAATTAAAAAAAGAGTGAATCTAACATCTTCCAATAATATGGCTTCCTTCATTCTTTATCTGCCATATGATGAACCTATGATGCCTTTTTATTAGTTATGAGCTCAAACAAGAAATAAACAAGGCTAAAACCCACAATTTATCAGCGTCCTACAGTGAAGGTTCAGATTTTCTCAAGAAACACGAGCAAATCGCCATCTAGCTGACAACCACAGTAACCGAAATTCAACCAGAAAACTCGGGTACAAAAACACATTAAATTCAATAGGGAATGAAACGAAGAAAATAACTAAGTAAATTACAGGTCCAATTGATAAATCATACAAAGAAGAAGGAGATGGAGCAGAATTTAGCCAGGAAAACTAACCTCAATGCAATATGCAACAACATTTCATATACTCATCCAAACAACATGCTACAACCATCAATAGGTTCCTAAGCATGCATAGAATTGTTTTCTAATAACCATTTCCTCTAAAGCCCTCTCTTTTCCATTTTCTCTCTTCAAAATCATGTAGTTCCAGTAGTCATAAACCATCATAAATCATAGAAATACACTATAGGATTGAAGAGAAGAAGCTAGAGATCATGAATATGAAGGATTCAAGTGAAAATCACACTTACCTTGAACTTAGGTTGGATTTTCCTTCACTTTCTCCCTCCTCTTCTCCAGGACCTCCTCTCTCATTTTCTCTAAGTTTGGCTGACTTAATGGCTGTAATTAAGTACTAAATCAAGTTATTAGTGATTGTAATATGAAAAATGTTTACAGCAATATATAGAAATGAATTGTTTTTTTCTGAGTTATGAAAATCTGGCAAGTTCCATTCTCTTCCATTCAAGACATCTTCCTCTTGTGCATCTAATTAAGCCTCTTGAGTTCATACATACTGGCTTGTGGGGTCCCTCACCTCTAGTTACTATAAATGGTTTTCGTTATTATATTTTGTTTTTTGGATTATTACAGTAGATACTCTTGGAAGTATCCCTTAAGAACTAAAGATGAGTCCTTGACTGTTTCACCAATTTTAATTTTTTTGAAAACTAGTTTGAAACCAAAATCAAAACTTTTCATGGTGATTGGTGAGGCGAATACCAGAGTTTTAGCAATCAGTTGAATGAATCATGAATTTTGTTTAGGCATTCTTGTCCCCATAAACATTGACATGTTGGTGAAATGGGACTCACACTCTTGGCTCAAGCTCTTCCATTTGAGCATCGATAGGCAAACTATTGTTAGGAGGCTTTTCACACTACCATAGAGTTGATAAAGAGGCTGCCCGCTGATATTCTAGGTGGAGTTTCACCTTATTTCATATTATTTGGCAAGGTACCAAATTATAACAGTCTGTGAGGGTTTTTGATACTACTTGTTATCCTTGCTTGAGACACCATACAATGAGCATAAGTTACAGTTCAAATCTATTAAATGTGTGCTTATTAGTTATAGTAATTCTATCAAAGGCTATATTATGGTACAACATAAAGGTATTGGAGGTTATAGTCTTTATGGCATTAAGTATGAGGAATCATAAGGAGTTGGAGGTTATAGAATTTGGCATTTAGAGAGGGAGAATCCTAAGACAGAAAGAAGAAAAATCTCCGGAACCGGGACATGAGTTGGTCTGAGAGTAGAAAGAATTGGTTGGAGAGTACTAAAAAAGCTGAATCCGTTTGGAAGGTATTGGTTTGAGAGCACCAAAAACATGAATTTCTCTGAGAAAGCAAAGAATTGGTTTGGGACGGCTATGGATGGGTTGGCGGTGCTTATAGATTAACATTTGGAGGTGGTGATGGTTCTGGTGATCGCGAAAAACTTATGAAAGCATCGGGTCGACCCGGCGAGTTCATAGCAAGAGCCGCTTTTGAAGCAAGCCCTAGAGCTTACTTGCGCTGCTTGCGCGGCAAACTTCCATGACAGAAATAATCAAGCAGATCAAGATGTGGATCTATCATGTGTGTGTGTGGTTCTTATTTTGGTTTGGCTATCTCTTGTTCTGTTTTTTTTTTTTTGTGTTCTGGTTAATCTATCTATCCTGTTCTTTTGTGTTGATTCAGTTGTTGCTTTTCTATGTTTTTGTTTATGTCAATTTCATGGTTGTGTACGTTCTTCTTGTCGCTCTGCTCAAACTCTCCATTGCGGCCGGCCACCGGTGGTGGTGGGATTTTATGATCTGTTGCTTTTTATTGAAATTTACTGTATCATTAGAAAGATATGTACGTTTACATGCAATCGATAATCATTTTTTTTCTGGTGAACGATCATTCAAAATGAATAAATACTTACGGTGATTTACTATTTGACAATGACATTTACTGCGCTTCAATTGATACTTATCATTACACTATAAAATTGATAATGTGACTAATTGATAAAGCATTCTAAAATCACGTTTAATTAAATCGATACAAAATTTATCTTACATACTTACCTTACATATTATAAATCATGTTGAAAAATAACTGCTGTCACTAATCCAAACAAACTGATTATCACTTTTTGCTTACATATGAAAACCGGCATATTATTTGTATATATATGAAAAAAGGTGTAGTAGATTCCATTACTATAATGATAACTATTTATTGAAACATAGTAAATATCATTAAAAAAAAGGAAATTGTCATAAGGATTCCCTCAGCCCTACTTTACACCTAATGCTAATTTCTCCTAAAAAAGTAAAAATTTCCAAGTGAATAATGGAAAACGCAGACAAAGACTTAACTCAATTCAATGGAGTTGTTTTATTCTTTTCGCGTTAGATGCAAAATAAATAAATAAATAAAGTAAAAGGTCGTTTACAGCTACAGCCAATAGAAGCTCGACACATTGTTAAAGTATGCATGCTTCCACTTCATACTTAACCCAACTTTCTAGAAGTTGTGTAACGAAGGAAGGAATCAACAGTGACATATATAATAATGATAGCTTTGTTCCTCAACATCCTACTGATAGTCTACTACTGTGTTTGCCATAACTTTCATATAACTCAAGATAAAACTCTTTTTACATACTTATATCAGATTGTGCGAAATCATTTTTACAACGGTTTTTCAAACGGGTACTACATCCTTGAAAGAAATTATTAAAGTCGCATGCTTCAATCCAAACTTAACAAAACTTTATAAATGACAATGTAAAACCATTTTTATCTATTTTTTAAAAATTTTAAATTTTGTAGTATCTTCTCTCTCTCTCTCATTTAGTTCTTATTCATACAAGGAATAACAAAGCTAACACAGAAAAATTGTATCCATAATTCATATGCTATTTTAATCCTTAATATAAGGTTTATATCCAATTAAATAATTTACATAAATTAAAAAAGCTAAATATATTATTCAATTATAACATAAATAAATTGAAAGAAGGTGCCACTATCCTCACATCGTACTCACAGGGATAGTATACATCCAAGGAGAAATTATGAAAGTGGGCATGATCCACTCCAAACTCAACAAAACTTTATAAAATATAATGGGAAAATATTCTTGTCTATATTTTTCTAAAATTTTATCAAACTTCAATATATATATATATAAAAGCATACATATATACATAGATAAGCAGAAAGAAGGAATCAAGAGTGACATATATAGTTACTAATTCATTTACCGTTAATGTAGCATATAAATATCAGTGGATCTTCTAATTCATCTTCAAAGTTGTACTCATCCTGGTGGCAGCTATACCTACAAATAAACAACTAATCTGAGTCGCATCTGAGGACACTGTCCTTAAGAGCTATTCTGCAACTACTGGTAAAGTAAGTTGCGGCATTCTCCAGGATTAAACGGATTCTTCCTTTAGGGATACAGGTATATAGACTAGCGGAATGTAATATAACTCAGCAAATAGAAGACAATGCAAGAGGGGAGGAGAGGAGTACAAAGATCTCCTATAGGCCTCTCACTTGAAGCACTTATATAGGCCTCATGCTTACCTTGTATTGGGCAACCCATTAATAATAATAAATTTTCAATTTTTAATTGTTAAATAGCCATGAAGACAATTTAATGAAATCGGTTACATGTTAGCATTCAAAACCATCATAATATACTCTTAATAACTGTTAATGTAATTTGAATTTTTCCAAATATCTCCGATATAATGTGCCCAATTTGTGTTTAACCTACGCACACAAGGGTAGGGGAAATAGCCGAATTTGTCTCCAGTGGCCCTTTATCATATGTAAACATACTCCTCCTCTTAGCTCATTTACTAATCCAAGATTACATTATTGTATATTCACTTGGATACCCACAATTCCAAGTCATGTAGGACTCTTCCTTTGACACACCCACTCACAACATTTATAACAAATATTTCAAAACAATTTATTTAATTTCATGAATTTTTTTAAATTAGTTAGCTGAGTAATTATGCATAAAATATGTTATTTTTTCTTTAAGGAAAAAACCCAATATGCCCAATCACTATGGGTTTTTATGGGGTCTCCAGTTATCCGTACATATGCGTCCTTCCCACACCCGCCCTTTCTTACCCACCTCAAGCCCTTTTTTTGGTTCTTAAATTTAAAAGTGGTTATTTTAGTTATTCAAATTAACTTTATCTAACGCTGTTAATCCATGTATATTTAAAATGATATAAATATGATGTTAACATTGTTAATATTATATATGTGTCACTGATTCTCTTAATTATGATGAAGTATCTTAATATAATGATAAAATAACATGTAAACAATTATATGATATATCTCTACAATTTTAAATTTCTTTCTTGTTTTTATTGTTTAATATTGTATTGTTTAATCATATGGTTTTGTTCTCTATAGTTTTATAAAGACTTGGATGCTTAACTATGTTAATTAATGCCGTTAAGTTTAAGAACCAAAATAAAAATTCATTCAAATTATAGGGTTTAAAGCAAAAATTGGTAAAAAGAATAAGAACCTTTTAGAAATTAAAAGTGTCAAACAAAATAAAGTTGAGGGATCAAAATTATAACTTTCAAATTTTATGGATCAAAATTAAAATGGGTAAGTCTTAGGTCTGCCCTAAAATTAACTTTTGTCGCATACAAAAGCCGCCCACACAGAGAAGAAAATTCTCCAAAGGGGGATCTCAGAGAAGTGAGAACGCTATAAAGAACATTGAGTTGGTCTGAGAGTGGAAAGAATTGGTTGGAGAGTACTTAAAAACTGAATCCGTTTGGAAGGAATTGGTTTGAGAGCACCAAAAACATGAATTTGTCTGTGAAAGCAAAGAATTGGTTTGGGACAGCTATGGATGGGTTTGGGAAGAGTAAGAGTTGGGCTGAGGGAAAAGTAAGTAATGAGAGGAGAGATTTACTTATCAAAGTTGGTGGAGCTCTTCTTCTCTCTCCTGCTATTGGCTACAGGGAGGCATTTGGAAGTGCCTTTAGATTCATATTAACAAGTGCAGCTTCTGATGATCATTGTTCCAAGATGGATGAGAATTTGGGTAAGATTTCGGTTGAAGAAGAGATCATAACCAAAGGATCAATAAGTACTGAGAATTTGGATTTGCTCATCAGTGCTGGTGGAATTCTTCTTCATTTCTACAACGGTGGAGTTGCAAGTGCCTGCATATTCATGCTAAAATGTACTCTTTCTGCTGGTGATTTCCTCGAGATGGATGTAAATAAGGCTGAGACGGCTAAGAGTTGGACTGAGATGGCCAAAAATGGGTATGCGACGAGTACGAGTTGGACTGAGATGGCCAAAAATGGGTATGCGACGAGTACGAGTTGGACTGAAGAGAAGATAAGAGCTACAGGCATAAGTAATGAGAACAGGAATTTACTTGTTAAAGGTGGTGGGGCCCTTCTTGCTGCTGGTGCTGCGGGATACTATGGTGGACTTCCTGGTGTCTGTCGATTCATATTTAGAGGCGGTGATGGTTATGGTGATAGCGAAAAACTTATGAAAGCACCGGGTCGACCCGGCGAGTTTATAGCGAGAGCCGCTTTTGAAGCAAGCCCTAAAGCTTACTTTCGTGGCTTGCGCGGCAAACTTCCATGACAGAATGAATCAAACAGATCAAGATGTGGATCTATCATGTGTGTGCGCGCTTCTTATTTTGGTTTGGCTATCTCTTGTTCTGGTTGCTTTTTTTTTTTTTTGGTGTTCTGGTTGATCTATCAATCCTTTTCTTTTGTGTTGGCTTGGAGATGAGATCATGTACTGGTTGATTCAGTTGTTGCCTTCTTATGTTTATGTTTTTAATGTTAATGCCATGGTTGTGTGCCTTCTTGTCGCTCTGCTCAATCTCTTCTTTGCGGCCGCCCATCGGTGGTGGTCGGATTTTATGATTTATTGCTTTACTATTGAAATGTACTGATCATGTAATGAGAATACAATTGATAATCATTTTTTCCCTTATCTTAAACATGTCAAAACGAGTAAATACCTAAGGTGACTTGTTACTTTGACACTTCAATACATATTTATCATTTTAATAATAAAACTGACAAATCATTTTTTTCGCTTACATATGAAAAAGGGTATATTATTTTTATATATGAAAAAAGAGATGGTTAATTTCATTACTGTAATGCAAAATATTTATTGAAACGTAGTGAATCTCATTACAAAAATAGGAAACTATAATGGTAAATATTTTTTGAAATGTAGTAAATGTCATTACAAAAATAGGAAATCATCATTAGGATTCACTCAAATTTGAGATCTGAAAAACAAAATTTGTTGCCAATTGCAATACTGCAACCGCTAATCTCATTACAAAAGTAATAAATCGATTTAAGACAAATAGGTTTGAAACTCCTGATCGTTATTCTCAAGTCTTGAAGAAGAGACTAACTTATTCATGATAAGCTAGTGATGAGTATAAACATGTTCTCAATTTTAAGTGGGTAAACATTCATCTAAATTTAAATACAAATTTTTTATAGTATTGATTAAACTAGAAAATGATGTCGTATATTTAAAATGGAGGGGAATAGTCCTTAAAATCTTATAATGTTTTAGTAATTGAGTGATAACTTCACGTTAAAGTATGGGAAATGGACACAAAGACATGACTCATATCGACAGAGTTGCTTTATTCTTTTGTTGTTATACTCAAAATAGAAGCCTGACACGTTTTGCTTTATTCCTTGACATCATACTGATAGTCAACATCCCATCAATATTTATTACATTTAAATTAACGATATAAATTATCTTTTCAATGTTATTTATGATTTAAAAAGTACGCATATGAGAGGGGTTTTATTATAATTTATATGAATATATTTTTAATGCAAATAGAAACAGTGATGCTCGAGTACAAATTGAACAAAACTCTATAAAAACCATTTTTATCTATATGTTTCTTAAATTTTAAATTTTGTACTGCCTATTTTTTTTCCTTTTCAATTAAACATTCTTAAATTTTTAACAGAACTTTGCATGTTCCGGATTATCGCTGGAATGAACTCTTGCAGCATGATCTTGAAACCCTTCTCATTCCCTACTTTGAAAATCTACTCTCCCGTCGCCGTCTATCTCTCATACGATTGTTGTGACGCAGAATTCGGATGTCAATTTTGACCCTGTTAATGTGTGTGTTTGGGAACTCCGTTAGGAGAATGGAGTTTACAGATTTCGAGACATTTTGTAGATTTCGAGATGGTTTTACGGATTTCAAGATGATTTTTATGAATTTCAAGATGATTTTTACAAATTTTGAGATGGTTTTTATCTTGGCAAGCGTGCCCATTGGGAAAAATGGCTTCCCAAATAGGCACAATAACTCAGACAAAACGAACTCGAACACATCGAAAAACTTGAACGATAAAGGTTTTGATTTTGGGTTTACAGATTCTGAATATTCTTGCATTTTGGGGTTCTATTACTGTTTAAGTTCCAGATTTTAGTGGTCGAATCCATTTCTCATCCTTGTTTGCTTCATAATCACGTCTTTATCACATGTCACATGATAAGTCGGCTACTAAGTGTCCGTTTGGGAACGCAGTAGAAAAGTATTTTTACGCAAGTCGACGTAAATATATGAAGGAGATTATTACGTTTAGCGGAAAAACACTGTTGAACGTTTCTCTTATGCGGATAAACAATTAATTAATGTTATAAACATAACATTAATTGACATTTAAAAACTGTTAAAAAATGGATCTTGATCATAAGATATAAAATTTTCTGAATTTAAAATAACTTTTGGCCGATCTACATTAAATTTTTTTAAAAAAAATTCTGGAACAATACTGATTTTGAATTCAAATTTTCAGGCCAAATTTATACATTAATCAATCTTAAATCACTATTTAATCTGATTTAACTATGGATATGTCGATTGGCTGCAAGTTACATAGAATAACATAAGTTTGAGTGTTATTGTACACATTGAAATGGGACTAAGATAGATAGGTTTGAACTTCTGGGAATTATTATCAAGTCCTAAAGAAGAGACTAAATTACCAATGTTAATTGAGAAGTATAAATATTTTTTCATTATTAATATTTGTTCAATTTTATATTTGATTCATAAGTAATTACAAAAAGACGATGGTATATTTAAAATATAGGAGAATCTTTCTAGAAATCTTAAGATATTATAGTAAATGTCTTAAAAATTCATTGAGGACAGTGGAACTAAAAAAAAAACACGTTTTGAAATTCCTTGAGGACAGTGAAATTACTAGAGTATGCATAAATTTTACCCTTTGAGAACAATTTTTATCTATATTTTTCTTAAATTCTAAATTTGGTACATTTAAAATCTAGGAGAATCTTTCTTGAAATCTTAAAATATTAAAGTAGATGTTCACCATTAAAAAAAATTTAAGGGCTGCTTTATTCTTTTAAAATAAAATACTCTAGAAGTCGACACGTTTTGGAATGCCTCAAGGACAATGGAATTATTAGAGTAGGCGTAAACTTTATCAAAGATAACAATTTTTCTCTATATTTTTTTTAAATTCTAAAGTTGGTATATTTAAAATCTAGAAGAATCTTTCTTCAAATCTCAAAATATTTGAGTAAATCTTTTTAAACTTCGTGAAGAAGAAAATTCTAAGGGTTGCTTTATTATTTTAAAATAAAGTACAATAGAAGCTTGACACGTTTTGGAATCTCTCAATGACAGTGAAATTATTAGAGTACGCATAAACTTTAGAAAAGATAATGGAGAACATTTTTATCTATATTTTTTTTAAATTCTAAATTTTTATATTTAAAATCTAGGAGAATCTTTCTTGAAATCTTAAGCTATTAGAATAAATGTCTTAAAACTTCTCGATGAAGAAAAATCTAAAAGTTGCTTTATTGTTTTGAAACAAAATACTGCTGGAATATAGGTTAATCCACCCTTATTGGATTAGGCCCAAAATGTGTTTTGGGGCAAAAGTACGAATAAGAGAATTTGTGGGAACAAAATTGTAATACTCCCAAAAGTGTGAATTTGAAAATTAGATCCTATTTGCGTGGGAACAGTTTTCTGATGGGCAGTTATATTCCTTTAATTAATAAATGATCACTTTTTCACGTTCTCAATTAGAACACACAATATACGGGAAACACAACGCATGGAGAAAAGGCTCTCCCGCTTCCCTTCTCAGAATAGTTCCCTTCTTCTCTCCTCTCTTCTCCCGTTGTGCATTTGCTGTGTATCGTATTCGGATCCACTCTCGTGATCCATCTTCCGTGTGGGTATCTGCAGATTCGTGATTCGGCATCTACAGGTACACCCGAAATCCTTCAAATACTATAGACGCTCGACACATTTTGTAATGCCTCAAGGACTTTTTTTATTTCAAAGGTTCACTACATGGTAGATTGAGAGTTATATCCTCTAATTGAGGATTGGTCTAGTAGGAGATATTCCCCTACAACACGTTAGAACATCCAAAAGAATACAGGTTTGCGACCTTCCCATATGGGCTTCACGTGCTAGCATATCGGCACACCTCAAAATTTCCCTGTTAATGTGGTACAATTCTACATTCTAGTTACCATAAATCAGGTATTGGGTGGCTTCAATCTCCTGGGGAAGATGATGGTTAAGCCCACTATCTTTTAATAGCACATTAATCGCTTCTAGTGAGTCCAAAAAAATCTGTATGTCCTTAAACTGCAAAGCTTAACACAACTCCAATCCTGTCTTGATTGCCATAATCTCTGCTCCTGTAACCGTGGCTCTCCCAAGTTTCCTCTGGAACCCCATGATCTAATGCCCTTGATCATCTTTGATGAGCACACCACAGGTAGCTTGATCTGGCGATTGAATCGAAGCATTGACATCCAATCTAACCGTCCCACTGGATGGTGGTCTCCAGCATGTATCCCTGTCCCCTGGAAATCTTTGTGTGTAAACCATCCCCCTGATGCATCTTCATTATATGGATCATGCATTGTAGAAAGATTTCTTTTGTTAAAAACTCCCTCGATCAAACAACTGGATACATGTAGTTTTCCAGATAACCCGCAAACAATAGCAAAAGTCTTCGCCTATGGCCACCTACGATATCTCGCCATTCCATGAAAGCCATTCCTACAAGTCACGAGAAAAGAAAGCAATATCTATGTTAGGGTTAAGAATTCACTCCACACTTCCTTCGCTCTCTTGCAATCTCTCAGAGCATGTATAATGTTCTCCTCACAGTTGCACCCAAAGGGCACTCTCCTATCCTTTACAAAGCTCTCCTAGCTCTCAAAGATTTGGTAACTAGTCTCTCATGTGTTGCTTACCACAAGAAGAATTTGATCTTTTCAAGAACCGACCAACACCAAATCTTACGGTATAACGGATTAGCCACCTCCACATTTGGTTTAGTAAGGAAAGCATACATAGATTTAATATAAAAAGTGCCATCAAGGGAGCCTCTCCAACAAAACTCTTCGTTCCTGTCACTGGACGGAGCTTTATCCACTAGATTAAGGAAAGGATATGAGAAGGAAGGAAATTAGCCCATTTCTCCGCATTCCACGTGCCACTTGGGGTAATAAAGTCAGCTACTTGGTCCTCATGATTGATATACTCCAGGCTGCGATTTGCTAACCTTATGAAGGGTCTTTCTAATGGAATCCATAAGTCCCACCAGACCTTAGTAGCTAGCTCGCTATTCACTTTCCTGACTACCCTTGCTGTGAACAACTCCCAGACTTCTATAATAGCTTTACAAGTAAGGGAATTGGTTTTCTTACTCAACACTACCAGTATCGAACTGTCACCACAATCACGCTAAGCTCTTAGGCACCTAACCCATAAGGCATTTGTTTTAGTAATGATACCCCAACAAAGTTTCATAATGAAAGCTTTGTTTTGTCTCTAAAGATTTTTTATGCCAAGCCCTCTATCTTTCCTATGTTTCATAATCTTCCCACAAGCAACGAGGTTCACCCTCCTTTTTTCTTCATCTTGCGACCAAAGAAAATTCTGAGTAATTTTTTAATATCTTGAAGGACTCCTTTTGGTAAAAAGACATAATGCATCTGGTAAGCAGGAAGAGCCGATATGACCGACTTGATTAGGGTCGTTCTTCTAGCCATATTCAAGTACCACTACTAGAAAAATCTTATTTAGCGACGGAAGATCCGTCCTTAAATGACTATTTTCCGTCACTAAAATGAGGTTCGCTAATATTTTCCGTCGCTAAATGGAAATTTTCTGAAGGAAAATAGCCATTTAGCAACAGATTTTTCCGTCGCTAAATGACATTTTTCTAGTAGTGTACATTCCTTTCCAGGATGAAAGTTTGGATTTGACCTTCCTCGTTATGTGACCAAACGCTCTTTGCCTACTTGCAAGTGTATGATGGGGACCCTTAGGTATTTACCCTAGTTGTTAGTGATACCAATACCCAACTACTGACTTAAGATATAAGCCTTGCCTATGTTAACATTCCTAGAGAAGTAAGCCTTGGACTTTGCTAAATTTATCCTATGACCAGATGCTCCACAAAATCTGTCCATAATTCTCTTAATAACTTTCATTTGACAAATGGAAGCCTCAGCAAAAAGCAACAGATCATTGGCATAGAACAGATGAGATATGCTAGGGCCATTATTGGGGAACTTGATAAGATGCCCCAATTTTTCTATAAGAAGAATAAAGAGGTATGGACTAAGCAGGTCCCCTTGATGGAGCCCATGAGATGGGGTAAACACAGGGCCTTCCATCCCTTTCCACAGAACCCTCATTGACGCGATGCTCACACAACTTAAGTTCAGCTGAATTAAGTTATCCCAAAGATCGACCTCTCTCAACATAGTTTCCAAAAAATCCCGATCAAGTCTGTCATACGCTTTCTCCATGTCAACTTTAATTGCAATGAACCCTTTCCTCCTAGGTTTGTACCTTATAAGGTGAATCGCTTCCTAGGCTATGATAATATTGTCACAGCTTGATCTTGTTGCAATGAAGTTACGCTGCTCAAGTCCTACCAAGTAATATAGAAGGGGCCAAAGTTTGTTCGCTAAAAGCTTCATGAGTACCTTAAATCTCACATTACACGGGGAAATGAGTCTTAAGTCTTTCAAGTTGGTGGGACTCTCCACTTTTGGGAGAAGGACAATGTTGGTTTAGTTGACTATCTTAAAGAAATTAGGGGCTAGCCTATTTCACTAAGCCACATATCTTGGCGCCAACCACTATCTATTGAGTCTGAAAGAAGTAAGCTTATATACCATCAAGTCTAGGAGCTTTGAAATCTCCTATAGAAAAGGCTGCACTCTTAATCTTCACGTTGCTCACCTCCTTATAGAGAGCCTCAAGGTGGGGGATGTTGATTGTCGGGAAATCACTGGGCCAATTAGAGTTTAAGGTGACGCTAGGGTCTCTAGCGAACAACTCTTTATAGTACTTACTAGCCATGTTCATTTGCTCCTCCTCTGGGTCAAGTATCTAGTTACCATTCCCATCTTGCAGAGCCAAAATCTTCTTTTTTCTTTGTTTGACAATGGTTGAAGCATGAAAATATTTTGTATTTTGATCACCCCATTGAAGCCAATTACACATTGAATTTTGGAACCAAAGAAGCTCTTCTTGCACCATGAGCTTACTGTACTCATCGCAGAGCTTCTTTTCCAGCCTATAAAGACCACTTGGGACACCATCACCTTTGCGATGCTTAATTCCTTTCAACCTCCTTAAAATCTCCCTTTTCCTATTTGGAATGCTACCCACTGAAGATTCATTCCAATCAGTGACTTGTTTTTAGAATCTCTCAATTCCCTCTAACCAATCTCTCTCCATCTAAGCATTATTTACAATTTGCTGGAAACATTCTTCAAGTCTCCAAGCTGCCAAATAGTGGAACCCTTTCTTTTGCTGGGGATGAGGAGTGGTTGGGAGGCAGGACACAACCACAAGTTTATGGACATACTTGTACTTGAGATCATGTCGCACTTGGGTTTTCGGAAAACTGAGCTCCCAAGCTACATTACACAAGACCCAATCAACTGTTTCTCTAACTCCTCCCATTTCCCAACAACATCTATCTATAGGGTCATTTAGTTCATCAATCCCCGCATTAAGGATACATTCATCAAAATGCTTCATCAAAAGGGTATTTGTTGGAGCTCCCCATGCTTATTGTCTAGGACTCTATAGGTATTGAAGTCTCCAACTAAGACCTAATTATCCATAGTAAGCTAAGCAGTATCCATGATTATTTGCCATAATTGGGTCCACTACCTATAGTTAGTCTCACCATAAATAAAGGAAGCAAAGAAAGTTCTATTAAGCTCAAGTTTTGGATATGACATTGCAAAAGTTGAGTATTTGAAATAATATACTCTACTTTAAAATCGCTAGAATTCCAAAGAACCCAAATGCCCACAAAATAACCCGAAGCCTCAATTATAATCCAATCCAAAAACCCAAACTCATGAATCATGCTATCAGCACGAGCCTTGCTAATTCTTGGTTCAAGCAGATAAAGGATGTCAATTTTATTTTTCCTAACCAAATCATTAAGAAGGATAGGGAAGGTCATACTACCTGCCCCCTACAATTCCAAGAAGCAATAATCATGCTTAATAAACAAACCAAACAAAAGTGGAGCACTTACTGTGCGGCCCCTGTCTCTAGCACAACGTCAAAGTCATCAAGATGGTCTTCATCTTCCATGGTAGTAGCCACATCCTCAACACTACCTAACTCTGTCTTGGCATCTTCTATTAGTTCCTCTTCTCTATCGGCTTCTGATGATACATGATCAAGAGGTTTTGGATTCAAACTTCCCTATAAAAAGCCAATTTTAATTCCATCCTCCCCCATTGCGCTTAAATTAATTATCCCATTTGACATAGCATTGTGGTGTTGTAATTGAACATTGTTTTTCCTTGCTATTTGGCCTATATTCCCACTCACCACACAATGAGTACGTTGTCTAAGAATTTGCTTTTTTCCTTTGCCACTTGGACCCTCTTTTATTGGACTTTTATCTTTGTCCAATCCCTTATCCATTATCCTTAAAATATAGCCTTCATTTGGACCATTTCCTTCTTTTCATGTAGCCCATTTAGTAATCTCTCTTAACCCACTTCTTTTGTAGAGTTTACTTTTAGCCCATTCTTAGTTGTTTGCTAGCCCAGTTCATTATTTTTCTTTTTTTTTATGGCCTTTATTCCTCCTTTTTCCTCCAGCCATGTGAGCTCTTTCTTTCTCCATGAATAAGGTTCGGCTTCCTTTTCCTTCACAACCTCACCCGTTTCCTTGTCTGTGCAAGACTCTACCGCTGCTCCTTCCACATTTATCTTTTCCATTTTAACAAGCTTGCCAAACCTGGACCTAAAGACAACAACCGACAACACTCCTCTGATGTTCCTGGCACCTGGTGTTGTAGTAGAACTGGCGGACAGAAGACCCATGTCACGCATTGATCGTTGTTGCCCCTATCGATCGACCAGCATCCAAGGGCCAAAGTTTTCTGGTGACTTCGACTGTTCTTGTTCAACTGGACTTTCTCTTGCATTTTGGGTTGTCCTCCGTCTACTTTATTCTGACTTCCGTTGTCATCTTACTGTTGGAGCTCTCCCCTTTTGCCTCAGATATTGTCACGCCATGGCCTCTCGCTCCTCCAATTACTTCTTGGGTAAGCTTCCATCTTTTTGTGGCTGGACTGTGGTGTACCATTTCCTTCCTCTTTATCATTTCTAGTGGCCCTCTTCCAAGGACAGGCCTCCCTCATGTGACCATAAGGCCTACAAGCAAAGTAAATTAATTTGAGACCTTCAAATATTGAAACATTCTTCCGCTACAATAATTCGTGGAACTAGAATTTTTACAAGTCTAGTTCAACATAGATTCCAGCATATTTGCTTCTCTCCACTCTTGCTAGCTGCCCAGTATTATCTAACAGTGATGTAAATCCACCTTAAGTAGACGTCCAATATGTTCTCCCAATCGAGTTATACGGTGCCTATTGTAACAGTGTAATGGAATCTGAGGTATGCGAACCCATGTAATAACACTCCACAGTGGGTGCTTGAAGGGGTAAAAATAAGGAGTCCATCTTTAAACTAACGTGCAATGCTGGAAAATGATCCAGCACCCCCCATATAACACCTTTCTGTAATGGTTTCTCCATTATTCATTGTTAGTGAATTTGACTACAAAGTAGTTGTTTGGTAAATCCACTAGCTCAAACTCAAAGAATCCACATAGCCTGGTAAGATGAGACTTAAGCATATAGATGTTGAATCTTCACCCCAGCACAGTTAGGACCAAGGAAAAATTCCAAGGTTTACACCATTTATTGTACTCTTCTTGGGATATAGGGACTACTGGGTAAATTTTCTTGAGCCTCTTTATCTCTTCTGTTGGTTCTGACATTTTCCAGAATATCTCCTCATCTTTAAAGAGGAGATCATCTTGTTCCATAAGGTAGCCTTCATTCACCAAACCATTGAACCCCATCATTGCATGTAAGACGTAGTTTGAGCCTTAGCATCCTTGTTGTGCCTGCTCATATCCTCTTCCTTTTCTTCCATTGGATCATCGTCAATCCGTTTTGGCACTTCTTCTATTCTTTTCTTTTTGTTCCGACCATCCCTTTTGTTTCCTGTGGCCGGTCAAGCGGATTTTTGCGTTGATCTGTGTCTTCCATGCACGTAACACTTCTTGGCTCACAACCCAAGAGAGAGAAAATCTTCCTTCTCCCTCATATCCCAAGTTGAGCAACACCAAGTTTTAATGCCTCAAGGACTTTAGTGTAACACTTCCTATTTTCCCCCTATATCCTTATATTAGATCACTTTAGGACCACTATTGGGCTTTGGATAACTCAAATTGACCTTTTTAGTGAACTTGAAAATTTTTTCTTTAACTTTAAAAACATTATTACTGTTCACTGACCCATTTTTCAGATTTCTAGCCCAACTTTGAAAAATCATAATTAATTCTATAAAAATATAAATGGAGTGGTTCCAATTTCTAAAATTATCTTATTAAGTGATACAGAAGGAAAAAAATACTCATTGGCTCAAAAAATTTCCCATTTGAATCAATTTATTCCGAAACCGTTTACTGTTCCAATGGTCACTTCCAGTTTTTCTCTTAAACTTTGGAAAATCATATCTCTCAAAATCCACATCCAAATTTCAAAAACATTATATCATTTTAAAGCTTAGAATGTTTAGTTTCTGACTGGAAAGTTTCATATCATTTGGAGCTCGTTTGCTATTTTTTCTTGCCACATGAAACAGATTCATTTTTCAGGGCCTTTGGAACCCTTTAACCTTGAAAACCAATTTTTGTTAAAATGCATCAAAACCTCTTCTTGGTTCCTTAACTCTCCTCTAACATGCATGATTATTCCCTTACCATTCCTTGTTAGTTTTAGCCCATTTTCATGCATACATCATCACACATCCACATATTACTTTGTGTAGAGGTTTAAGGTTACAACCACAACAACAACTTCAAGAGAGTTAGCAACTCATATATTTACACAAAATCATGCAAGCAAGGAGCAACTTCTTCATGCATCAATAATCTTTTCCTTACCCTTGCTTGAGCTTCCACCTACATGGTTAGTTGGTGGGGAATGAGATTTGGGAATCCCAATAGCAAAACTACATGATCAAAACATTGTGAATGTGCATACATAACTTTGATGCATATGTATGATCACGTAGCATAAAAGTCACATTTCATACACAAACCATGCACTTTAATCATCATAAAAGTTCGTATAACATTCACAACTCATTTTCATAAACATAAGAGGAGATTAGTATACCTCAAGATCTTAGCTTCTTCTCTTTTACTTCAGGGCTCCCTTGAATAACCTTCCAAATGTTCTCTTGAAGGTCTCAACTTTCTAAAGATCATGCCATAATATCCACATGAATATCGAATCATCATAATGCAAGAAAACTTGCAAAAACGCAATAAAGCTTCCTCTTGCATTTTCAAGACCCTTACAAGTTCAAGACTCGATTTTTATGGTCCTTAATGCTTCTTAAATCCCTTTCTTATTTTTACCCTACACAAAACTTCATTTTGGAGCCATTGAAAGCATTAGAATCATCAAAATCACACTCCCTCTATTTCTTTTGATTTTTCGAAAAACTATCCAAAAGAGGGAAGTTTGGATTTTTCAACTTTTCCTTTCATATACATGTATATTCTTGCTTTCCAACCACTTTTTATGTATTATACAACTTAAATACATATTCTCTTTAGGCCAACAAAATTTGGGCAGCACCTTCCCCATATTATTAAGTTTCCCATAATTTTTACAACAACCAACATCAAACCACTCTTTACTACTTAAAGAAGAGCTTGCAACCTTTCGTTACCTTTAAAACCTTTCATTTTCCATTTTCATCTCTTGAAACCCTAGCCGTCATCTTCTAAAAGAGAGGCTTACTCAAGGAAATAATCTAAGAGAAAGGTAGTAGAATGTTGCAAAGCTTGAGAAAAGATGAAGGTTTGAAAGCTTACTCTTATTTCCTTGTTGTTGTAAGCTTGTTCTTCTTTATCTTCTTGAGAGCAAAGTGACAGTTTTAGGATCTTGGGAGGGAAAGAAAATCTGACCAAATTGAGGGAGAGAGTGGCAGAAATTTTTAAGAGCAAATGGAGAGGTTTAGCCACTTAAAAGCCTTCTTGAAAGATGAATAGATGAGATTAAAACATGGTCTCCAAGTTTGATCTTTAATGGAGGAGATTAAGCCAAGTGTCAAACTCTTGTGGTGAGTGAAAAAGTATCATCATTACTCTCTTGCTTGGGCTCCAAGACTTGGTTAAGCTGATTGGCTCTCTGCCTATCCGGTTACTTGATCTGGTGGCACGCATTTATGTAAAGTAACCTTTAATCGGGTAATTTTTTTTACTTTTCCGGAGACTTTCTCTCTCATGTGGTGTCATTCCCTAGGCCTCCTTGCTTAGATGACGTCATTTCCTAGTCCAAAATGTCCCTGGATTTTCCTCATAACCCGTCAAGATTTCTCAATTCGCACGAAATACCGTAAAACGTGCTTCCGGCGGCCAATTTGACTTAAGGGCATGGAAAATTTCTATAATTTTCCCTGATACTCAATCCCCTTTTCCATTCCTCAAAATTCTTCCTTGATTTTCAGTAAGTAATTTTTTAAGAAAATCCTTTTTCGGAGCTTTCGGGCACTGATGTTCTCCATACTAAGAAATTGCCCGCACTGAATACCGGGTAATAATTTTAGTAAATACTTTAGGACCCAAATAAACTTTTCTTAGCTTGGGTCTCTGGCATTTGAGAATTTCTTCTACCTCAAATAATTACATCTTGGTCGTCTGGACCGTCAAAATCCCTTAATTACGAAAATGCCACTATCTTTATTACTTTTACCATAATTACGAAAATGCCACTACCTTTATTACTTTTGCCATAATTACCAAAATGCCATTACTTTTTCTATTCTTTTTTAATTCCAACTTTACCCTTGATCATCTTTTGACTTTTCAATCAACTTTTGACTTTTTGATCAACTTTGACTTTTGACCAAATTACCAAAATACCCTTACTATTTAATGACATTTATTGTACTAGGCTTTTTAATTCAAAATGATCATTTTGCCCTTGTCATTTATTCCAAATGACCTTTTTGCCCTTGGGTCCTTATTATTTTGGATTCTCAAGACTAGGGGCTTAGTCAATTATTATCTTTCTTGTCTATAGGAATTTTCCTTCTTTCATATTTCTTATCTATGGGCCTTAACTCTATCCATATCCATCGGTTTGTCCTTTTTTTCCGTTCACGAAATTTGAGATATTACATTTAGAGTAAGCATAAACTTTATAAAAGGTAATGAAGAACCATTTTTATCTATATTTTTCTTAAATTCTAAATTCTGTATAATTAAAATCTAGAAGAAATTTTCTTGAAATCTTAAAATATCATAGTTAATGTCTTAAGACTTCACGATGAAGACAAATCTAAGGGTTGCTTTATTTGTATTCTAATAATTTTGTATAATTTTTCTCTTCATTTATTATGTATTGATTTTGCTCTCATATTATCTATTAAATAGGAAAAAAGTTAGTAAGTTGTATAATTTTAATGTAGAATTAATGAAGTTTAAAGTTTTCTAATCTATGTAAAACATGCTATAAATTAATATAAATAAGATCAGAGGATTACTTGTCAATTGTTATTTGATATTCATGTAATTAAATATTACCTTTAACTTTAAAATAAGTGTCACTTGCATTTTTTTAAAGATTAATGAAACTAAATATATTTATTTAGGTGTAACATTAAATTATATATAAATTTATAAATCTAACAAATTATTTAAAAAGAAATATAAATATTTTTTAAATAATTTATTTAAATTCTTTAACATTTAAAAAAATTTTACTGTTACAGTAAGTACAAGACGTAAAGGTAAAAGTAATATGTTATTTGCACCTTACGGTAATTTCTTCTAAAAAGTAAAAACTTTTAAGGGAAGAATGCAAAGTGAAGGCAAAGACTTGACTCAAGTCAATGGAGTTGTCTTATTATGCCAAAAAAATAATAAATAAAGTAACAGATTGTTTAAAGCCACGACCAATAGAAGCTCGACACATTATTAAAGTAGACATGCTCCCATCCCAAACCTAACACAACTTTTCAAAATATTATAGAAAAACTTTGTTTGAAATCTACCCAAGTCGAGATAAAAATTCTTACATACTATTTACTTTAAATTGTATGAAATCATTTTTCTAACGGTTTTCTAAACGGGTATTTTGTAATGTCTGTTTTTTGTCTCATTTAGTTCTTATCCAAACAAGGAATCACACAGCTAACACAGTAAAAGTTAAATGAACTGACAGTAATAACAGAGTAAAAATTGAAGTATTTTACTTTGTGAAATAAGTTTTATTCCTTAATTTTTCAAGACATATTATATCCATAATTCATATACTATTTTAATCCTTAACATAAGGTTTATATTCAATTCACTAATTTACATAATTTAATAAAGTAAAATAAATTATTTAATTATATTATAAATAAATTGAAGATAAGGGCCACTATCCTTCACATCGTACTCATCTACATCCAACGAGAAATTATTTTTGATACGTAAGTTTTTCTATTTGTAAATTATTGCTTTTAACAATGTTTAGAAATTTTTTTCATATGTAACTATTGTCAATTCAATCACAGCGCACTCAAGACATACCGAATAATGGGCGGTAAATGTGAAGGTATAAATAAAAAACACAGTGGTTTTATTCAAAAGTAAGTAATTTGACTTTAAGTTCTTTCATTGAAAGTCGTTCTATCCCTTTATACATTTTGATACATTTTGACAATATGCTTTTTTATCTTTAGTGCCCTCGACAATCAGGTAATTATGAGTGCGGGTATTATGTCATAGTTACATATATAGTATCATTCAGAGCGGATTGACTAGAGATTTGAAGAGGTATTACGTAATTTATCAAATATTAATGAGTTAATCGTTTAGTTTGATGAATTTGGATTATTTTAATAATTATTTTTAAATTTGTAGATTTTTGATAATGATGATTCTTACATGGTTGGTGACATTGATTTGCTACAAGATTTGATGGCCAAACATCTTCTTGATTTGTAGATAATGCTTATTTCTTCAAGGTGAATATATATAGTTTCAACCATTCACGTCGACTTGTATAGGGTTAATTAGATTGATGAATTGTGTTACTCTGCAACAAATGTACAATGATATTTGCTTAGTAAATGACAATGACTTTTGTGTTTTACTGCAACAAGGACTTGACTTTAGGAAGATATATACGTCTAACTCTTAAAGAATTTTAATTTGTATTTCTCCGCCACAATGACTTTTGATTAGAACCTTGATATTTTTTTATTCTGTCTGGACTTAATTTGGTGTATAAAATGTAATTGTAAACTGAATCTGGTGGGTTGATAAAATTGAAGAAAACTTTTTTTAAAAAAAATTGTATATACCACGCCCTATATAGTGCAATAGGGCGCCGTAGGTGAGAGCTACGGCGCCCTACATTGTAATGTAGGGCGCAACAAATAGGGCGTCGTACGCTCTAACTTTATACTCCCCTCACATATACACCCCCGAGAAAGGGCGCCTATTGGTTTAAAAATAGAGCGTAAAAGGTACCTTTTGTAGTAGTGTGTATATTTAAAATGAGATTGAGTATTTTTATAGTATCTATTAAAATGTGTGTATTTGGGAATTCGGTTGGAAGAAAAGAGTTTACAGATTTCAGGGTATTATGCGGATTTCAAGATGGTTTTTATGAATTTCGATATGATTTTTAATAAATTTTGAGATAATTTTATCTTAATTTACGTGTACCGTTAGAAAAACGGTATTTTCAAACAAGAATTAATCTTTTATCAGTTGTGTGGAAACGGTGAAGAATGGAAAATGGAGACAAAGACTTGACTCACATCGGCATAGACAGTTGCTTTATTCTTTTGATGTTATATTCAAAATAAAAGCCCGACCCATTTTGCTTTATTCCTCCACATCGTAGTCTGTCCTATGAGTTGTGCCCTATTAATTTTTTTTATTTTTATATGAAAAAAGAGATTGTTAATTTCATTTCTATAATGGTAAATATTCATTGAAACTTAGTGAATCTCATTACAAAAACAGGGAGTCGTCATTAGCATTCACTCAAGTTTGATATCTAACGACAAATCTCATTACAAAAGTAGCAAATCAAATTGGGATAAATATGTTTAAAAATCCTGGCTGTTATTCTTAGGTCTTAAAGAATAGTCTAAATTATTAATGATAAGCTAGTGATGAGTATAAACATGTTCTCAATTTTTTAAGCTGGTAAAAACTCATCTAAATTTAAATACAGATTTTTGTGTAGTATTGATTAAACTAAAAAATGATGTCGTATATTTAAAATGGAGGAGAATATTCTTTGAAATCTTATAATCTTTTACTAACATCCCGTTTGGTTAAGTGAATCCGCAGGAATTGAATGGAATGAAGGGAAAATTTTTTAGGGTATACTGTTTGATTGACAATGGAATGGAAAATAGATTGATGGGAAAATTTTTGTTTGATTACGTTAAAATTGTAGGAAAGAGAATAGGAAAATTGTATCAAATGAATATACTGCTCTTAATGACAAATGTAAAATATTTTTTTATAAATATATGTATTTATTAACAAAAATTCAACTTATTTATATTTATTCTTTAATATTTAATATTATAATATATAAGTATATTATATTTATTAATTATATTATATTTACTATTAATTATATATATTTATATATATCAGGTGAAGATGTGGACCACATCTTCACCCCATTCAAATGGGGTGAAGATGCGCTCGTCTTCTCCGCTTCTCCGTCGTCTTCTCTGGCGACGTTTGCTTGTTCCGTTCTCCGGTGACAATTTACTTGTTCCATTTTCAAATGTTTCGAGATGAATGATTTATTTGCAACGTCATACAACACACGATTATCTGTTTGTCTTCACTCTCTGTTCCTCTTTTCTCCATCACCGGTAGTGCAATGAGCTGCGTTTATGTTTTAATTTAAGTTCAAATCCATCTTTTGCTTACGACTGAATTTGACTTCCCACCCTTTTAGTTGAGAAGAGAGATTTCCATCTACGCATGAAAATGGGTTCCAGCGAGAACCCATTTTCTATTGCAAACTTCGAATCAAACAGCCGTCGTCACTAAAAAATCTTGATTTTTTCTATTACATCGCGTTATTTTCATCGAATCAAACGGGGTGTAATTGTGTGGAAACTTCACTGTGAAGAATGGAAAATGGAGACAAAGACTTGACTTACATAGACAGAGTTGCTTTATTCTTTTGCTTTATTCCTCCACATCGTACTCAGTCAACATCTTCTGAACATCTTCTGAACTGTGCTGTTTGAATTAGATTCATGATTTAAGTAGGTACGTGAGATAGATCTTATTTTGATTTCCATAAACATAATTTTTAACGTAAATAGAAATTTGTTGCTGTAAAAACTGAACAAACTCTATAAAAACTCTATCCACTTTAAAATTTGGTACTGTCTAATTTTCCCCTTTCAATTGAACATTTTTAATTTCATTTTGTCAACACTGTTAATTCTTTTCAGATACCACGAATAACTATGCTAACACTACTACAAAATTTATTTACGTTAGTTTTTAACATCGGTTATTTGATAAATCATTGTTAAAAAAAGGTTGTGGCATTTTTGTAATATTTTGTAAAATTGTTTACTCCAATTATTTAAATAGCCCACATTTAAAAGGAGACGGTGACAATTTTGTGCTGTTCTTGGAGAGTATACATGTTGGTTATTTAAAGCATTGAATGAAAAATCGGTTCGGACTGGCCGGTCTGACCGGTGAACCTGCGGACCGGCGGATTGCCGGTCCGACCGTCAGTCAACCCGGTCAACGAGTTGACTCGGTGTTGACCGAGTCAACTCGGCTGGGTTGACTTTAACCCGCCCAACCCGCCCGGGTTGGCGGGTTGGGCAGGTTAACCCAAAACGGCACCGTTTTGGGACCTGGCCACAAAAATCAGAAGCGTGGCCACAAATACAATGATTTGTGGCCAAACCAAAAGGGCAAAAACCCTCAGTCCCTCAGCTCAGCCGACAACGAGAGGTCGAGAAGCTTGGCCGATTTCTTCATCGCGATCGTGAGTTCGTGGCCGCTGTTGCCTGAGTCTGAGTCTGAAGCTTGGCCGATTTCTTTATAGCTCTAAGGTTTGTTCGATTTCTTGTCTTTTCCTTGTTGAAATACTACTGTGATATCTAAATTTCTGAGTCTCAATTTTTGCTGAAACAGGAGAAAAAAAAAGCTTATTTTCATGTTCAGCCGACAACGAGAGGTCGAGAAGCTTGGCTGATTTCTTCATCGCGATCGTGAGTTCATGGCCGCCGTTGCCTGAGTCTGAGTCTGAAGCTTGGCTGATTTCTTCATAGCTCCAAGGTTTGTTCGATTTCTTGTCTTTTCCTTGTTGAAATGCTATCTAAATTTCTGAGTCTCAAGTTTTGCTGAAACAGGAGAAAAAAAAAAGCTTATTTTCATTTTCCGGTAAGGTTCATAATTAGTTTTAAAGACCTCAAATTATTTGAAATTTAATTGAATGAAAGTTTGTTAAATTGCATTTGCTCTGATTAAATGTAGAAAATATCATGTGGGAGCTTCACTTTTCATGTGAAAAATCTGTGCTATTTTAATTTATTCATCATGTTCATATATACCAGTGCTATTTTAGTTATTTGAGAAGGAGGGAGGACCATGTTTGGGTACAAGTAAACATGTTAAAGACCCAGACACGTAAGTCAGACATGAGATCTTTATAATAGGGAAAAAAATTTGTGTTTAAGGCGTGATTATTAATTATTTCGTAAAGTTGGCTTGCTGTAAGAGAAAGGGCTGAAGAATAAAAAGACCTCAATGGCCTTGGCTCTGGGGTAGGTAGCCTATCCTTCAGAACTTAAAAAAACAAAAAAAGGGGGAGAGGGACAGAGAGGATGATCCACTTCTATTATTATTCATTCTCCAATTAAAACATGCACTTTTTTCCAATAAAATATTTGACCACTACCTGTTAAACTTTTCAAAGCGGAATTGCACAAGTCTGAGTCTCAAGTTTTGCTGAAACAGGAGGGAAAAAAAAGCCCTGCCCTCGTCAGAGATCAACCCTCCAAAAGCTAAATCAATGAATTTTTGTAGCCTCATTTCAAGTTTGTGCTGGTTTTGTTAATGTCATCAACTTTGTGTGTATCATACATATTATAGGGATGGATGTGGGAAGTTCAGGAAATGAGCATGTTACTTCTAGTCCTATTACCGACCCTCCTACTTCTAATTCCAACACTAGTCCGAGTCTTACTTCCAATAACTTATTTCGTACGAAAACTGATTCGGCATGGGCACATGTTACCTTTAAAATGGAGGGGACACATAAGTGATAACTCCAAGAAATTGACAACATTCTAACATATTTTCTTCTGTTTCATATGTTCTTGAAGCATAAAATGTGTATAAAGTGAAGTTTTGAGAAGAAAATATGCATCAAAGTGAATTGAATGAATGCTTGTTTTATTTGATTAATTGAAGGATAATTTATACTTCTCTTTTGTAGAAGATGAAGAACAAGTTATAAGGTCAAGAAACAAGTTTGTAATTGCAAGGATTGAACAAATATCATCTATCATGAAGATTAAATGGACTTGATGCCCTCTGTGTCAGATGCTTCAGCCAACAAAAATTTTGGTTGAAGCCAACGAAGGCCTGATGCTCTCTGTGCACATGGCTTCAGCCAACAAAAATGTTGGCTGAAGCCAGCGAAGTCTGACGTCCGTACAGTTACGCGTTTTACTTGCTGGAGCTGATTCTAGGGCTACAAAACAAAGGGTTTGGCCGAAAATGAGGCATTCTTGACTCCTTGGAGGTGATTGAAGGCTTGCTTTGCTAGGGTTTGGAGTTTTTGAAGAGATTTGAAGCTTTGGGGAGAGATTCCAAGAGAGATTTTGGAGTTCTAATCTAGGGTTCTCTTCTTTTCTTCTCTTTTCTCCTTAGTTATTGATGTTTCCCATTGTTAGACTTAGTTTTTCTGTGTATATGCATATGGATAGCTAAGCATTTCAATTCTAGGATTACTTTGAACCTCTATATGGATTAAAACTTTGTTACTCTCCTTCTTGTTGGTATTTAATGAAGGATTATGTGTTGATTTTATC
>JANTPZ010133424.1:0-31224 GCA_025593235.1 Vachellia pachyceras
TTTTTGACTTTGACTTTTCTTCTGTCAAATGACCAAAATGCCCTTCAACTTTCTCATAATTACCATTTTGCCCTTACTTTCTCTACTTTTTCTAAAATTACTGTTTTGCCCTTACTTTTGATACTGAAAGACCTTTATGTCCTTGGTCTTTTATTAAATGACGTATGGGTCCCTTTCCTGAAGGTTTTCCCATCCTCATATCACTCTAGGCAATTTTCCTTAACTCTGGAATTCTTACGGAACTTCGTGTACTAAGCCAGGTCTATCTTTATGACTTCCGGCCTATAGTCTTTCTTTCTGTACTATTTACCTCTGATTTCTCTTTTCATTTCCTAGCTATCGGATTAGCATTTCATTTAGCTAGCATAGAAATTTATGGATATTATAGTTACGCATTAGTAGCTTATAGAGAGAACGACCCTGGGGTTGTCTATACAATCCTTGGAAATCACAATTAATATTCTTAATCCATTTTTAAGGCTAACCAATAACCTAAGTTTACAATTTGTGGCTTAGTCGGACCAGACATCTATGCCCTTGGCCTTTTATATCAAATGACTATTTTACCCTTGGTCATTTTACTTACTAATTTCAAAAACCTTAGGGCCTGATTAACTATAATTTCTCTATTCTATTGTCATTCTCTTTTTCTGTACTTTTTATCTATGGCCTTAGATCATCTTATAATTATCGATTTAGCCTTTATTTCAATTTATAGTAAAAGGGTTATATTACAATGAGACCTCAAACAGTTGAGTTCAGTACATAGAAAAATAAAGTGAATTTTTTAGTATTTAATAAAATTATTGCACAGTATATGATAAAAGCGATTCCCGGATTGAAAGGAAAAAGACTCGAAAACCATTAAAATTTAATTTTCTTTGAAAATTAATTACATACATTCCAGGAAGCAATTTGAGGAAAGGAAAAGGGTTAGAGTATCAGTGAAAATTCTAGAAATTTTTAATGGTCTAAAGCTCAATTGCTTGTCGGTAGACCTTTTTAAGTATTTCAACAGGGGTAGAGTAACCCTGTTGAAATTTGAAGATTTCCAGGGGTATTTCTGGGACAATAATTTTTGTTATATGAGTAAGTGATATTTGAAGATTAAAAGAGGAATAAAACATCTCCAGAAAAGCAGAAAAAGTTTACCAGAACAAAGTTATTTTACCGTATAAGGTGTAATCAGATCAAGTAACTGGATGGCAACTGAATTGGTTAGTGTAACCAAGTTCCTAACCATTAGTTATAGCCATTAATGACAGCCAATGAGGGCTTAAAACATGTTAAAAGTGCTGGAAAAGTATAGGCCCTTGGATCAAGCTTAAGTTTCAAGATTGATTCCTAACTCTTGGATCAATCTTATGTTTCATTAAGTCAGATTTTTCACTCTCTTCCCCAGCCATTACTGCATGAAAAATAGCAACAAAAGGGTGAGAATGGTGTCATCCATAGCTGGAATAAGAAGAGAGCAAAATCACACAAAAATCCACAGTAAAAGCTTCTTCCAAGCAATTCTATACCTCTTCTTAATCCTTGCAACCTCCTCTACCTTTCTAAAGGATTAGTTTCTTGATTACACATCTCTTTTTCAAGATTGAAAGTTAGGCTTCTTGATGGTGAAAATGAGAAAGAGAGGGATTTAGAGGAAATGGTTGGTTGCAAAACACTCCTTGCATGATAAGGAATAGATTAGTATATATATTGCTTGAGTTTGATATTTTTATGAATTTTTGGAAGCATGGAAAATAAGGGGAGGTTCTGTCCAATTTCATACTTGATGAGGAAGATTTATTTTTTAGCTAAATAATGCATAAGAAGTGGTTTGGGATCAAGAATAAGTCCCTACACATGATGAAAGTTTTAAAAATCATTTTCTCCTCACAAACCCTGATTTTCGACCAGACCTAGAAGGGGTAGGAGAAGTGTGATTTTCATGATTTTAATGCTTCCATTAGCTTTAGAATGAAAAATTGTGTAGGCTGGAAATGAGAAAAAGTTTTGGGAAGCATTGGAAATTATCTAAGTAAGTTTTGATGTTATAGGTTTTATAAAGTTCAAGAGAAGTATTGCATTTTTATGGCTTTCATGGTTTGTTAATAGCTTGAGATTGATGGTTGTGATATTGTATTATGTATAGGAAACTAAACCCTAAAAAATAACAAACTAAGTCCAATTGAGCTGAAATTTTCTAGGAAAATAGTTCATATGGTAAGCTTTAACATGAGTCTAAGATAACTGAAATTGGACATTTGTACAAGGAGTTATGGTTTTTCAATTAAGGGAAAAACCTGGAAAAATGAAAAATGACCATATGAACAATACTTTTCACGGAATTAACTATATTAATTGGACAAGATTTTTGAACCAGTGAGTATTTTTCCTTTGTAGATAAGGTTACAAGTGTAATATATAAATTAGAATCACTCAATTTCAGTTTTTCTAGAATTAGTTATGAATTTTCAAGGTTGGGCTAGAAATCTAGAAAATTGACCAAATGAATTGTATCTCAAGTTGAAATTTTCAATTTCACTTCTTTGGTCAATTTGAGCTATCTAAGGCCTAAGAGTGGTTTATTAATGACATAATATGAAGTTAAAGAGGTTAAGTAAGGAGTGTTACATTTTGCTATTCAGATTTCCATGAAATCTCACTCTCCCCAACTAACCATTCCTAGGTTCAAGTTCAAGCAAGGGAAAGGAGAAGGTGAGTGAAGAATGAACAGGCAGTATATGATGCTTCAATTATCAAGTTATGTAATATGCTTGTATTACAAGTTAAATATTTTTGTAGTTAATGTAAACCCTAAACCTCTACTTAACAAGCATGTGTATATGTATGAATGCATATACAATGATGTGAGGTGAAGTGGTTAAGCCATGAAGGCTTTGATTAAAACATGAAAGGGTAAAGTTTTGAAGAAAAGAGGATCCAAAATCCACGAGAAATCCCAATCTTTGAGCTGTGAAGAAAATAGTAAATGAAATCCAATTGATCTGAAATTTGATGGAAAATAGTTCATATGGTAAGGTTTAAAACAATCCAAAGTTTGCTGAAATTGGACTTTTATACAAGAAGTTATGGTTTTCCAAAGTTAAGAGAAAAACCTGGAGAAATGAAAAATGACCATATGAACAGTGCAACTTCAAGTAAAAAAAACTGTATTGATTGGGCAAGGTTTTGGATAAATGAGTATTTTTCCCCTATAGGGAATGTTATAAGCTTCATATAAAAATTAGAACCATTCAATTTCGATTTTTCTAGAATTAGTTATGAATTTTTAAAATTAGGCCAGAAAACTGAAAGTTTTGATCAAATGAATAGTACTCGAGAAGAGTTTTGCAATTTCACTTATTTGGTCAATTTATGATATGTAAAGCCCTAAGGTAGTTCAATAATGATATAAAATGAAGCTAAAGAGGTAAATTAAGGAGTATTACATCAAATGCATTATGTTAATGTGTAAAAGTTTAAGTGGCAAAGTTTTCAAGAATAAGAACAAAGCCAACAAAGTTAAGAGAAAAGCTAAGAAACAAAGGTAGAAAATTCTCTAACTTTTACATTTACATTATAATTATAATTGCGATGCTAATGATATGTTGAGTGATGTATACCAATTCTTAATTGATGCTTGATAATGATGATATGCCTTGCTAAAATATGAAAGTAAGAGTGTAAGGTTAGTAACGCATGCTTAAGTTCATGCCATTTTATTTATTGCACAACAATAATTATGCATGTTAATGTGTTAGTTAGAGATATTTGCTATTGAGATTTCTTGAATCTCATTCTTCCATGATAACATCTTTTAGGGTCAAGTTAAAGAGAAAAAGGCAAAGAGATGTAGCTTAAACTCCTATATTTTGAGACTTGAACCACTTAATTTCGAGTTTTCTAGATTTCAAGTCAAGTGGAAAGTGGTGTTATGTGGTTATGTGAACTTTTGGGATTAATGTAGCTTAAACTCCTATATTTTGAAGTGTGATGTATTTAGTGTACATTGAACCAAGCATGCTAAGTTATTAAGAGAATTGGACATGAACATGAAAGAAGATAATTTACAAGTGTAAAAACTGGCTAAAGGGTACAAAGCCCTTAATAGAGATCCAAGTTTAGACAACTATGAAAAATAATAAATGAAGTCCAAAGTGTATGAAAATTTTCAATTTAATACCACACATCCCAAGCTTTAAATTAAGTTAAAGTTTACTGAAATTGGATTTGTAGGTAAAAAGTTATGATTTTCCAAATTTGAAGGAGAAATCTTGAAAATTGAAAAATGACCAAATAAACAGTGCATCTTTCTGCAATAAACTGTATCAATTGAACAAGTTTTTGGACAAGTGAGTATTTTCCCCCTGTAGGGAATATTATAAGCTACATTTAGAGAGTTGAACCACTTAATTTCGAGTTTTCTAGATTTAGTTATGATTTTTCATAGTTGACCAAAAATATGGAATTAACAAGTGAACAATAACGATGAACAATACATTTGCAAAGTCTTAAAATTTCACTTGGTTGGCTAATTTTAAGCATTGAATAGCCGTAAGTGGTTCATAATCATTCGCTAATGTAAAATGATGTAAGCTAAGGTGTTACATTTAGTGGTATCATAGCACGGTTCTGGTTAAGATGAGAATTGTGACATACCTTCACTTAACCTTTAGCTTCATTATATATTGATTTAGAATCAATGGGAAGCCTCAAAGTGATTAAAAAGTCCAAATGGTTTAATTTAAAAACTTTCAAGTTTTTGAAAGTTACTATTCACTACATTTTGGATCAACTTTGAAAATTCATAACTAATTCTATAAAAATCGAAATTGAGTGCTTCCAATTTCTATTTGGAGCTTGTAAGTTCCTTTATAAGGGAAAAATACTCATTGAGTCATTAACTTTCCCAAATGATATAGTTTAATTCGTGAAAAAGTACTGTTTAATTTGTCATTTTTCTATTTTCCCAGGTTTTCAGTGATTTTTATCAAAATTTGAAACTTAATAACTTTCTGTAAAAAAACTCCAAATTCAGTGTTCTTTGAATTTTTTTAAAGCTTGAAATAAGAACTATTTTTTTTTGTAAAATTTCATCCTATTTGGAGTTCATTTGCTCTGATTCCCATTAGCCCAAAGTTGGGGTCTTGAGCAACTTTACTACTACTATTACAACTACATTTCTACTTTCTCTCTTTAGTCATGCTAGTTCATTTCCTTTTTTTACTCATAATTAAACTTGCATTATCCCATATCTAGAGCATGCTTTTACCTCTTAATAAACATCACTTAGTAGAGGTTTAATTACAAAACAATATATAAACTTAAAACTAAAGTATCATATTAATACATTTCCAAAACATCATTCAAGAAGGCATCATAAAACTAGCCTCATGCTTCAATAATCTTCTCCTTACCCTTTGATGAACTTGTACCTAGAAATGGTTAGTGGGGGGAGGGTGAGATTTTTTGAAATCTCAATAGCAAAGCTTGCTAGCATAAATGAAAATTTGCATGACATGCTTTAAGTTTATGAATCAATGTGTAACAATGCAAAATGTGTACCAAGCACATATCAATGCATATGGCCATAGCATAATGTCACTGATAAACACATTTCCACAATGTCATAAATTCATGCACATCATTAGAATAATTTCATAACATGTTAGGTAAAGTTAGAAATCTTTGCTACCTTTGTTTCTTAACTTTGCTCTTTAATTTGTAATCTCCTTGGATCACTTGAAAATTCACCCTCTTGAACTAAATTCTTGCCTACAAAATGGACAACATAATGGCCATCAAACATATGCCATTACCCATGCAAGAAATATAGAATTCCCTTAACCATTCTCTTGAATTTCCTAAAACTCGAAAACATCAATTTGTCTTTAACTTTTTCTAATGCTTCCATAAACTTGGGACCACTTATACACTACACAAAAAATCATTTTGGATCCATTGGAAGCATCAAAATCATCAAAACAATTCATCATCATGCAATTCCAACTCAAACTGAAACAGCACACACATATTCCATAATGTGAATTTTTCAACTTCCAACCATTCTACCACTTGATTCTTGTTTCCAAACTCTTATTCATGCATGGGAAAACATGCTTTTAGCTCTTCTATATCAAATGGAAAATTGGACAGCACCTCCCCTATTTTCTCATGATTTTCCAAAAATTACAAAAGTCACAAAACAACTTCAACAACATCATCAATATGCTTCTTTCAACAAGAGGAAGCATTTGTAACCAACAAATGGCTTTAAATCCCTCTCTTTCTCACTTTTCTCTCAAGAACCCTAGGTTTTGAAACTTGAAAAAGAGAGTCTAAATCAGATTTCTAATCCATGGAATGGAAGAGGAAGTTACAAGGATCATTTTTATATATATCACAAGGCGTAGTATGCTAACTTACCTTGATTTTCCGCTTGAGTTTTCTCCTTCTTTGCTCCCAATTATGGCATCACTTTCTCTTCAAATTTCTGCTGGTTGTGTCGGTTTCAAGTGGTTGGAATGGAGAGGAATTTGTGTGTTTAATAATTCCCATTTAATGGAATTAAGGGTTAGGATTATGTCTTATAAATTAAAGGAGATCTAAGGGCTATTATGGAGCCACATTTATGCCACTTGTCATGCTCTTAATCTCCCTCATAAAGTGATATTTATGGCTGTAAAAATCTGATTATCATTTGGTTACTCTAACCAAATTGAATCCCATTCGGTTACTTTTACCGATTACACTTTTTATCGGTAAACTTAACTTTATTCCGGTAAATATTTTTCTACTTTTCTAGAGATATTTTCTTTCTCATTTAATCTCCATAATTCCATCTTGAATATAACAAAATTATTATCCCTAAAATACCCTTTACTTTTCTCAAATTTTACAGGATTACTTTATCCTGTCCAAAATCCTTGAAAACGTACAATCGGAGAGCAAAATTCTTTTAGAGCCCTGAAAAATACTATATTTTTCACTAATTCTCAAGCATTTTCCTTTTTCTAAAATTCTCTCTAAATTTTCTAAAATTAATTTTTGAAATAATTATCTTTCGGGGATTTTCAAGTCTTTTTCGGGTATTTTTCCCAACTCTCGGGAAAATCATTTTAATTGTACACTGGATAATATTTTTATTAAATACTATATAATTCACTGAATTTTCATATTTTTCTCTAAATTTTTGGAGGGCTTCTTGTACCTTAAATAATTATTTTTCCTTTTTTTCCTTTCAAAATTATATAAATAAAAATCTAATTTAAATTTGGAAAATCCGTGTTTCACGGTTGTGATCCATCAGTCGGGCTCTATCCATTGCGCATCTAAAAAATTTTTGGTTAAAAGTTTACTTTGACTTTGTAAAATTACCAAAATGCCCTTTCACTTTCTCATAACTACCATTTTGCCCTTATTTTCTTTACTTTTTGCAAAATTACCATTTTGCCCTTACTTTTAATACCAACAGACCTTTATGCCCTTGGTCTTTTATAAATGACCTTTGGGTCTTTTTCTATAAATTTCTTATCCTCACATTATTCTAGGGCAATTATATTTAATTTTGGAATTCTTTCGGAACTCCATACACTAAGCCAGTTCTAACTTTACAATTTCTGGCTATAACTTGCCTTCATTTATAAACTATTTACCTCTGATTTCTCTTTTCATTTTCTATTTATCAGATTAGCATTTATTTCAGCTAGCATAAAAATTATGGATATTACAAGAATTGTTTTGCTCCTAATAAATATGTAAGATGATTGTGATTGAATAAGGTTGTATTATGCTAGACTTGTGTTAGAATTGCATTGATATATTATTAAGTATGTATGATTGAATAAGAAGATGAGTAACGGAAGTGTTAAAGTGATTCGGCCATCTAAATATGGCTTAAGAAGAAGTTAACCCTAGTTAGGCCTAGTATACATTATGAGCTTACTGGGAATGAGACAGTATGATGAATTCTTCCTTTAAGGTAGAGGATTAGACAAAATGCCTTGATAGCACAACCTTTCGCATGGTATCACCCAAATTATGGAAGCTAACCTAGAGGTGGCTGAGGATTAAAATAATGTTCCATCAGACTGATTCCAACATAACTATCTAGTGGGCTTAACAAATTGTAGAAGCGGTAGAAAAGAGTAAGTCCAAGAAATGGATCAGTGTTTTATTTATCTTAGATAGATAAGGCTATATAAGCTTTTAAATTAGACCAAGTTACAAGAGATTTTATAGGGAACAAAATATGATCTATTTGCCTTTTTAGAGAATACCAAATACTAAGTTTGGGTTTAAGGCAGTGATGGAGATCAAATAGTTTTCTTACTTAAATTTTTATGATTGATTATTTTAAATTGGAAGCTGTGTATTTCATGTTCCATAAGGATTGGATATGTATTCAAATATGGATCATATGATATTATGTAAATAGTTAAGGTCCAGTTATTATATAAATGTACTATTTTGGACTTGACGTTGTAATAGTTGAGCATGGAAAAGTAGCTGGGTAATGTAAATACTATTGTGGGTATCTATACAAGAAGTAAAGAATAGTGCTTGTCATATGTACTAAGCTGCTGAATGGCTTATAGTTAGCCTACTCAGATACAAGCAATGTTGCAAAAATACGTTAAGATCGCTAAGAGTAAAGTCAAAAGACTATGATGGACAAAACAACAAGTAAGAGTTAATAGGCAAGAATTACCAAGTAAGAGAAATTTATACAATAAACTATATCAATTGGGCAAGTTTTTAGAGAAGTGAATATTTTCCCCTTTACAAAATGTTATACGCTTCATTTAGAGACTTGAACCACTTAATTTCAATTTTTCTAAATTTAGTTATGATTTTTCAAAGTTAGCCAAAAATCCAGAATTACCAAGTGAATAGTAACAATGAACAATACTTTTGCAAAGTTTTAAAATTTCACTTGGTTAGCTAATTTTAAGCATTCAATAGCCGTAAAGTGATTCATAATCAATCTCTAATATAAAATGAAGTAAGCTAAGTAAGGTGTTACAAATTTCAAGATTAATTAAGATTAATCTTTAATATTAAATACATATCACATGAGTTTTATAAATAGATGAGTCATCAACCATTCGGTGTGTGTGTGTGTACCGATTTCTTCAGTGAGCCAACTGAAACCGTAGAAAAAGAGACAAAAAGGCGCTAGTACACTGCCATTGTTGGAAGTTGTTCGCGTGGATACCCGTAGAGGGAGGCAATCAGAGAAGGTCAACTCCTAGAGATTAGATTTCAAGAAGTGCAAAAAGATTAAGGAAGCCATGAATTTGAGAACTGTGAAAAGGTACAATCATATCTACTCTGTCTAAACATCACTGATAGATCCCAAAACAAGGATTAGAAATTTTTGTAATAGTTTATTCCATTGTGTGTGCGTTCTAATCCCGACAGTGGTATCAGAGACATGTCAATAGTGTGTTTAGATTAAGTTTATGATGATATACATGTGATGCATATGAGATGTATGCTTTCTTGCTGGATTCTTGAATTAAAGCATGATATAAGATATATGTGTTCTTTATATGTTATATGCATTCTTGAATCATGATAAGTGAAATCTTGATGAGAACTTGATGCATTTTGAATATCCATGTGTTTCTCATATTAAATGAATTATCATCTCTTATATTGTTACTTTTCATATTAAGACACGTACTTGATGTATGAGGTATATGCATTATTGATACTTTCAAGATGAGTTCTCTATATGAGTTATCATCTTTCATCTTACCTCATATTATATAAGTTATCATCCATCATGTTACTTTTTTTATTATATGGGAGATCATCTCTCAGTGTATGAATTATAATATCTCATATTGTTACTTTTCATAATATATGAGATATCATCTTTCATGTTACTATTTTTATTATATGGAAATCATCTCTCATAATGTATGAGTTATTTCTCACACATTGTTACTTTTCATAATGTGAGATATAATCTTTCTTGTTACTCTTTTTATTATATGGGAAATCATCTCTTATAATGTATGAGTTATAATATCACATATCATTGCTTTTCATAATGGATGAGATATCATCTTTCATGTTACTCTTTTTATTATATGGAAAATCATCTCTCATAGTTTACGAGTTATAATCTCTCATTGTTACTTCTCATATTGTATGAGTTATCATCTTTCATGTTATTACTTTTTATATTGTATGAGTTGCTTTTTAACATGTTCTTTGCAAATATGATTGGACATCGTAACTCAATATGGCTCTAGATTTTTACAAAGGGTTGTAATTTTAATAATTATCTTCAATCATTTCTTATTATTGAGTTCATCTCATGGGCTTGAGATGATATAGATCATGTGAGCCATATTATATCATATTTTATGCTTCTTATGATTAGATCATAGCATGCATGTTATCATATATGTATATATTTGTATGAGATACAAATTTTGCTATATACATATAAATCAATTAATTAAAAGTCCTCATAATTCAATATTAAGTTGTAATACCATCAATTAATGAATAATTGTCAAAACCTCATTTGCTCAGTTGTAGGTTCAACCAAAGTGAATGCATTTGAGTTATCTTGGTAAGGCAATTGTGAGTAATGGTTGTACTCACATAATTCATTATTGTCTTGACTTAATTGAGATTATCAAAACAGTTTTGGATCTTAAGGCATTAGATGTGATTAAACATATCAGGTCATGTGATGATCGAATCCCATACATTTAAACTTACATATAATGTAATTGGTAAATGATTACCTACATAAATAGCTTGGATTTAATATTTTGCCAAAGCGTAGTTAACTTTAAGTGAAATATAGGTCTTAGCCCGCTAATTATATTGAGTGCTATTAATTTAGTGGGAGATTATTGATATGCTTTGCATATTTTGAAATTAGAGAATCATGTCAACTAGTAATACCACTACAAACTTTCTTGACTGGTTCAGGAACTTAAGAATTGTTCTCAAGCACAAAAGAAAGGCATATGTCCTTGATCCACCCATTCCTGATGAGCCTGGAACCAATCGGTCCTTGAGAAGGAACAACTAGTAATACCACTACATTATCACTACAATCGGTCCTTGAGAAGGAACAACTCATTGGGACAAACTTTTTTGACTGGTTCAGGAACTTAAGAATCGTTCTCAAGCACAAAAGAAAGGCATATCTCCTTGATCCACCCATTCTTGACGAGCCTACAACCAATGCTCCCAAAGTTCAGAGAGATGCTTACATGAAGCATAAGCATCACTCTGTGGATGTAGGATGCTTAATGCTTGCTACCATGGTTCCAGAGATCTAGGAGATCTGTAACATATGGAGGCTTATGAGATGATTGTCCATGTTAAGGAAATGTTCCAGCAACAGGCAAGGCAAGAGAGGTATGAGACCACTAAGGCCTTGTATTCCTACAAGATGGCTGAGGGTGCATCAGTTAGCACTCATGTGTTGAAAATGTAAGGCTACATTGATAACCTTGAGAGGCTTGGATTTCCAAGGAGTTAGCTACAAATTTGATCTTAAACTCATTTCCTAACAGTTCTGACTAGTTTGCCATGAACTACAATATGAACAACATGGAGAAATCCATTTTTAAACTGCTGAAAAGAGCATTAGGAAGAAGCCTAGCACTGTTTTGATGGTTCAAAAAGGAAAGGGTATCAAAAGTAAAGGCAAGGGCAAAGGAAAGGGTAATAGTTCTACTGGTAGGACCAAAGGGCCAAAACAAACCTGAAATTAAGTACACACCTAAGAAGGCGAAGCCTCCAAAGGAGAGAGTGTGCTTTTTTTGTAATAAACCTGGTCATTGGAAGAGAAATTGCAATCTCTACCTTGAAGATCTGGTTATTGGAAAAGTAATTACAATCTCTTATGAATCACTAAGCCTTCTTCATGCCTCCACCTTCTTACTTTTACCTTTACTTAACCTTGACCCTAGGGATGTTATGGGTTGGTAGAATGAGATTTCAAGAATCTCAGAAGCAACATTACTACACATTTACATTAACATACATGGTTGCCACACAATTGCAACTAGCCATACACATTTCAAATGCCAAGCATATAAACTAGAAATGTGTAACACCTTCCTTAGCATGCTTTACTTTATATTAGAGATTGATTATGAACCACATATGTGCCTTTTAAATGTTTAAAATGGCAAAACAAGTGAATTTGAAAATTTTAGACAGAGTTAATATTCACTGGTTAGTATTCACTTAGTAAGTTACATATTTTTGGACAGCTTTGAAAAATCATAACTAAATCTAAAAAAATCAAAATCAAGTAGTTTAAGTCTCAAATAAATATTATGAAGTCCACTACAAGGGCAAAATATTTTCTTAACCAATTAATACAGTTTTACACGTAAAGAAATACTGTTTATTTGGTCATTTTTTTAAATTCCATCTTTCTCCTTTAACTTTTGAAAAATCATAACACATCGAAATTTACTAAACTTGGGATTATTTTAAAGCTGAGAATGTGTAGTATTTAACTAGAAAATTTCATATCATTTGAACTTCATTTGCTATTTTTCACTATTACCCAAACTTTGCTATTTGATAAGGGCTTTAGACCCCTTTTGATTCTTTTGCATGCTTTTATTCTTCCCCTTTATGCATCTAATTTAATTTGCATAATAATATAGCATGCTTTGTCTATCTACACAACATATACATCATATTTTATAGTGTAGAGTTTAAGCTACAATAATCTAAAAGTGCACATAACCACTTTACATCACTTTTCCACTTAAACTTGGAGCATACCGTTGATCTGTTTGCCTTTTTCTCTTCAACATGACCCTAAAAAGGTGTTATTATGGGAGAATGAGATTCATAGAAGCCCAATAGCAAATATCTCTAACTAACACATTGGCATGCATAATCATTGTTGTGCAATAAATAAAAGCCATGAACTTAAGCATGCATTACTAACCTTACATCTTTCTTTCATACTTTGCCAAGGCATATCATCATCATCAAACATCAAACAAGAATTGGCATGCTCATACATCACTCAACATAGCATTAGCATGGCAATTACACAAACAACATTAATGACAATGTAAATGTAAAAGTTAGAGAATATGCTACCTTAGTTGCTTAATCTTCCTTACTCTTTAAATGCTTCCATCTTGCACTTTTGGAACTTACCACTTGTAAATATCCTCCTACACATTACATGATCCCATTAGCATTAATCCCAAGCCAATATCAACTACCAAAACATGCTAAAACTTTCTCAAACTCTTCTTGACTCTGACGAGCCTTGAAAAAACCCTTGACCTTGCAAAACTAGATTCTAATGATTCCAAAATCAAACTCTCACTTATACCCTACACAATTTTGACTTATAAACTAAATGGAAGCATCAAATTCATCAAAATCACACTCCTTCCCAATGATACAGGTCTGGCTGAAAATCAGAACAAATAGGAGCAAAATGATTTTTTCAACTTCCATTGCATAATCTTGATCTTTTACCTCTTTCCATTCATTATTTAACATCAAAACATTACTACACCATCATTTGGAAAATTGGGCAGCACCTCCCATTAGGGTTTTAGATTCCAAAGTTTTATACAACCAAAAAAACAACACAATATATACACCACAATCAACTCCTTATCATGCAAGGAGTGATTTGCCACTAACTATTTCATCAAAATCCCACTCCTTCACATTTTTCTCTCACCAAAACCTAATTTTCCAGCGAGCAAAAGAGAATCAAAATAAAAAATCTAAACCAAAAGGTAAAGGAAGCTCCAAGGATCACAAATATGCTAAGGGTTGCAAGAGAACCAACTTACCTTGGAGTTTTTGGAACTTTTTCTTCTCTTCCTTGGCTGAAAATGGCATCCTCTTTCTCTTGTTTTCAACTAGAAAATTTTGGTCATGAATGAGGAATAAAGTGAAGGAAATGCCTCTTTAATCACATGAAAAATTAGGTATCGGTTGAGATGACATCTTGCTTTAATCTTTTGATCCAATGGCTAATAATTACCCAACATATCTCTTGATTTTTCTGCCCTTTTTGGCTAACTTATGGGGTAAGAAAAAGTGAAAAAAATCTGTCCCATGTGCTAAAATTGTTTTTATAATATCCACCCTTTAATGTAAACCGAAATAGAGGCCAAACTGATAGTTATGAGATAAGATAAAGCCCAAAAATAAAATAAAGAAAGAGAAGATGTCAATGGACCAAAGAGACCCTGGTCAATTTAGTCCTAAGGCTTTGAAATTACTAAGAATGTAAGCTAGGGACATAAATGTCATTAAGTATAAAGACTAAGGGCAATATGGTCATTGGATAAAAAAGGCCAAACCAGTAGTCAAAAAGTTAAGTTAGAGCCCATAGGTAGAAAGCATGGAAAAAGTTGATGCTAATAGGCTGGATGACCCAAAGTCAAACCTGGCTCAGCGGGAGAAATTTTACGAGAACTCCGCAGTTAAGCATGCTCACCCTAAAGCAATCTTTGTATGGGTGACCTACTAGGAAGTACCCAAAGGTCATAAGGTCATTACAAGAAAGATCAAGGGTGAAAAGGTAAAGGGCAAAATGGGAATTACGAAAAGTTATAGTGTAAGGGCATTTTGGTCATTAAGAGAAGTGTAAGGGCATTTTGGTTATTTACAAAGTCAAAAAGTCAACTGTTGACCAAAATATCAGAAAAATTCACAGATGCCCAAAAGATAGAACGGAACTCACTGATTAACAGAGATTCGACAGATTGCTGAAAATCAACCTAGAATTTTATTTATAGAATTTTGAAGATTTAATAGCCGAAAATAATTATTTGAGGTATGAGGAGGCCTTAATCAGTTGAGTTCAGGGCATAGAAAAATAAAGTGAATTTTATAGTATTTTATAAAATTATTGCCCAATATAATATAAGGCGATTTTCCCGATTAAAGGGGAAAAGACCCGAAAAATCCCCGAAATTAATTTATTTCAAAAATTAATTTTGGACAATCTAGAAGGCATTTTGGGAAAAGAAAAGGGGCTTGAGTATCAGGGAAAATGTAGAAATTTTTAAAGCCTAAAAGTATTTTGCCCTCTGATTGCATGTTTTCAGGGGTTTTGGATAGGATAAAATAACCCTATTAATTTTTGTTAAGATCAAGGGGTATTTTGGGGATAATAAATTTACCATATTCAAGAGGAAAATATGGAGATTAAATGAGGAAGAAAACATCTCCATAAAAGTAGAAAAAGATTTACCTGAATAAAGTTATGTTTACCTGTAAAAAGTGTAATTGGTAAAAGTAACCGAAAGGGATCTAGTTTGGTTAATCCAACTAGATTTTTAACCATTAGTTACATTCAATTATGACCACTTTTGGTTAGCCAATAAGAGACAAGCAAGTGGGTGATATGTGGTGCAATATAAAGCCCTTAGATTTAAACTTAATCATTAAGTATCAATCTTAGCCATTCATTCTTTTTATGAGATAATTATATGGCAATTTCTCTTTCATCTTCCTTATTTGGCGACCAACTTTTTGGGCTGCAAAAGAGAGAAAGAAGATGCCATTCTCATGGAAGCAAAGAAGAGAAAAGTTTCAAGAACTCATAAGGTAAGAGGATAAACCACTCAATCATATACCTTTTCTTGATCCTTGTGACCTCTTCTACCTCTTCCATAGATTAGAATTTGGATTAAACCTCTCTTTTTCAAGATTCAAAGTTTGTGCTCTTGAGAGCAAAAGTGAGAAAGAGAGGGATCTAGAGCTTGTGATTGGTTGCAAAAGTCTCCTTGTGATGTAAGGAGCATGTTGATATATATATATATATATATATATTGTGGTTGGTTGAGCTTTTTTTTTTAATTTTGTAAAATTTGGGAATGATGAAATTTTAGGGGAGGTGCTGCCCAAATTTTCACTTGATATGGGAGTTAAAATCAAGCTATATCATCCATGAAAATGAGCTTGAGATCACGAATATGATGGCATAAGTGTTAGAAGTTGGAAAAATTCATGTTGATGGTTTTATGCATGTGTCTCGGCCAAGTAAGGTTCATGGGGAAGGAATTTGCTTTTGATGATTTTGATGCTTTCAATGGGTTCAAAATGAGTTTTTGTGTAGGGTAAAAGTGACCACAAGTTTAGGGAAGCATTAGAAAGCATTAAGGACAAGTTTAGGGTTTAAGGTTTGTTAAGTTTAAGGGGATGATTAAGAGAGAACTACATTTCTTTTTGCCTTGAAAATGGCTTGTGTTCAATGGCCATTATGTTGACAATTGTGTGGACAAAATTTTGGTGCAAGAGAGTGATTTCCAAAGTGAACAAGAGAGCATCCAAGTTAAGAGGAATTAAAGACTCAATGTAGCAAGACCATCTAACTCTAATCTACGTTATTATGCAAATTCTTTGAATGATGCATGATTTGGTTTGAAACATATGATGATGAAAGTGTGGATGTGTGCATGTTATGCTATGGCCATATGCATTTATGTGTTTCATGTTGCACTTTTATTATTCCACATTTACATGAAAAGTTGTCATGCATTTTATGAAGTATGTTAGATAGTTTTGCTATTGGGATTTTCAAAAATCTCACCCTCCCCCACTAACCATTTTTAGGTGAGAAAATGCATGATGCTTGAAGCAAGAATTGCATATGTTTATGAATGTAAATTTGTATTGTAAACTTAATGCCATTTTGGATTAAGATATGTTTGTGTAATATGTAGCATAAGCCCATGCATGTTTTGTTGTTGTGAGATGGCTAATGTAT
This sequence comes from Vachellia pachyceras, assembly GCA_025593235.1. NCBI lineage: Eukaryota > Viridiplantae > Streptophyta > Magnoliopsida > Fabales > Fabaceae > Vachellia > Vachellia pachyceras. The sequence goes on from JANTPZ010133424.1 coordinate 16,748, forward strand.
GATTAAAGAATTCCCATTTGCATCGTTAACCATGATTAAAAGAGGCTTAGAAGTTAGGGTTTCAAATTATGAATTTTCAAAATGGCAAGTTTGGCTAAATGTCAAAAGTGAAGTTGGTCAAATCCCTTGCTTTGACCTATCGTGAACCAGAGAAAATGAAGTTCAAATGAGCTGAAATTTTTCAGAAAAATAGTTTACATTACAAGATTTACAACAAGCCAAAGAACACTTGATTTGGAGTTTTGTACGTAATGTTATGATGTTACAAAGCTTGAAGAAAATCATTGAAAAACCTAGAAAATTGAAAAATTACCAATTGAACAGTACATTTTGCACATTAAACTGTATCAATTGGGCATGTTAATGACTCATTGACTATTTATCCCTTATAGAGGAACTTATAAGCTTCAAATAGAAATTGGAACCACTCAATTTCGATTTTTCTAGAATTAATTATGAATTTTCAAAGTTGGTCCGGAAAATTGTGAATAGTATCTTTCAAAACTTGAAAGTTTTCATCTTGATTCTTTAGACCTTTTAAGCAAATTGAAGCTTCACTGTGGTTCCAAATGGATATTAAATGAAGCTAAATGCAAGGTTAAAGAGTGTTACACTTGTTTGGTATCAGAGCAAAGATTTGGGATTTGTTTAGAATAATTGTGCATTGTTATTAATATATTGTGCACTATTATTCAATATGCATATGAAGTTGATGTGTCATGGGCTAAATGTTCTGTTATGCATTTGTTGCCTCTTATGGATATGCGTTAAATAGTTATATCTTATGTTCATTATTATATGAATAAATATGACTAGCTAAACATGAAAAGTCAAGTATACCAATGAAGTGTCCAAAAAAGATAAGGAGCTAGCACAAGAATTACTAGAATATGCGAGGGATAACGGATATGAAGGTCTAGCATTTGATAAAGATTGTTTCTCTTCAGCGCATACTAGATGCTAACACCCGAGGACTCTGAGAGTACACTACTCTACATGGATGAGGGTTTCAGTTAGCATATATCCAGACGAGCTAGAGAGATATATGAGCTAGATCAGATTGTCCAGAAACCGTAAGCCCGGTAGAGATGCCGGTACTAAAGGAAGAGCTCCAAGTAGAAGAAGAGGATCCAGAAATAGAAGAGAACTCCGAATACACTTTATTTGAATTAGGATCTACTATGATAGTATCATCTCAAGATTCAAGCGGGATGTAAAGGCAACCAAAAGATCAAAGTTTAAATTGCAAAGTTTGTTCAGAGGAGATAGTTTACGGGAAAGCCAGACTCGTAAATGGATTATGTCGAACATAACCTAGAATTAAATACCCGTGAAATTACAGAACTACCTTCCTCCTCAAAGACGAAGATTTTATTTAGTCGAATAGAAAGGGCTAGAGAGGCCTTTCAGTTTGATTAGTTGCAAAAGGTGCAGTAGGGACTTCCTCCTCAGTTGAGATTGGAGTTAAAGAGTCCCTTAGTGCTATTTCGGTAGTTGGATAGTTCCTGGATGTATTTTCAAAAGAGATCAGCTGATTGCCCCCAGAGAGATGTGGAGTTTGCTATTGATCTAGTACCAAGAACAAACCCGATATTAAAGACTCCGTACAGAATGGCTCCAATTAAGAGGAAAGAGATAAAAGAGCAGATAGAGGAGATATTAGAGAAGGGGTTTGTTAGACCCAGTGTTTCACCCTGGGAAGCCCTAGTTCTTTTCGTGAAAAAGAAAGATGAAAGTCTTTAGTTGTACATAGACTACCGTGAATTAAATAAGCTGATCGTAAAGAATAAATATCTGCTTCCCTGTATTGATGACTTGTTAGCCAATTGGGTGGTACTAAAGTATTTTCCAAGATAGATCCCATATCAGGCTATCACTAGCTCAGAGTTAAATCTCCATCGGACTGAATAGAGCTTAAAATAAGATGCTCAATGCGAAGTATATTGAATTATTCCAAATAATGGAATGAATTGGAAATTGTTATCTATCGTTTGGCTTTACCCCTGAATATGAGTTTTAACCATAATGTCTTGCATGTTTCCCAGTTAGAGAGGATTGACGCTGGATGAAATTTCATGGGAAACTGAAAAGGGCAAGAAAGCAAGATACCTAAATGTACTGGTATAATGTATGCAAATTTCGAGGATGAAATTATTTTAAGGGAGAGAAATGTAATATTCACCAATTACTGTAAATTGAAATACAAACCAAACTAATAGTTATGAGATAAGATAAGGCCCAGAAATAAAAGTACAGAAAGAGAAGATGTCAATGGACCAAAGAGACCCTGGTCAATTTAGTCCTAAGGCTTTGAAATTACTAAGAATGTAAGCCAGGGACATAAATGTTATTAAGTATAAAGACCAAGGGCAATATCTTCATTGGTAAAAAATGATCAAACCAGTAACCAAAAGTTAAGTTAGAGCCCACAGATAGAAAGCACGGAAAAAGTTGATACTGATGGGCTGAATAACCCAAAGTCAGATCTGGCTCAGTGGGAGAAATTTTATGAGAACTCCGCAGTTAAGCATGCTCACCCTAGAGTAGTGTAAGGATGGGTGACCTTCTGGGAAGGACCCAAATGTCATTACACAAAAAGATCAAAAGTCAAAGGTAAAATGGGAATTACGAAAAGTTAGACAATGTAAGGGCATTTTGGTCATTAAGAGAAAGTGTGAGGGCATTTTGGTCATTTGACAAGGTCAAAAATTCAACCGTTGACCAAAATATCAGAAAAAGTCACAGATGCCCAAAAGATAGAACAGAACTCACTGATTAACAGAGATTCGACAGATTGCTGTAATGGCCGAAAATAATTATTTGAGGTACCAGGAGACTTTAATCAGTTGAGTTCAGGGCATGCAAAAATAAAGTGAATTTTATAATATTTTATAAAATTATTGCCCAATATACGATTAAGGAGAATGCCTAGAACCGAAAAAATGCCCGAAAATCCTGAAAATATAATTTTATTCAAAAAAAATTTAGACAATCTGGAGGGCAATTTGATGAAAGGAAAAGGGCTAGATTATCAGTGAAAATTATAGAAATTTTTAATGCCCTAAAAGTTATTTGCCCGTAGAAAATACGTTTTCAGGGGTTTTGGACAGTATAAAACAATCTTGTTAATTTTGAGGAAATCAAGGGGTATTTTGGGAATAATAATTTTACCATATTCAAGAGGAAAATATGGAGATTAAATGAGCGATAAAACATCTCCAAAAAAGTAGAAAAAGTGTAATCAGTAAAAGTAACCGAAAGGGATCCAGTTTGGTTAGCCAAACCAGATTTTTCACTCTTAGTTACAGCCATCATTACCTACTTTCAAGGAGCCAATGAGAACCAATCACATGTTTAAATGGTGGCTAATTATGGACCCTTAGATTAAACTTAATAAGTAAGGTTAAATCTTAACCCTTGAAATTTTTGTGAAGGGTTTTAAAAATCTATTTCTTCTCCATCTTCCCTCCCACTTTGGCAGACCTTCAAGCTATTTCAAGCAAGAAAGAAGAGGAGAAAGTTCAAGGAAAATCCAAGGTAAGAGCTGAAACCACCTAAAGCTATACATGATTTCATCCTTGTGAGCTCCTCTACAACTTCCATGGATTGGAATTTTGATTTGGTTTCTATTTCTCAAGTTTCATGCTTAGGGTTCATGAGAAAGAGAGGGATTTAGAGCTCTTGATTGGTTGCAAAAGTCTCCTTGTGTTGTAAGGAGTGTTTTGGTATACATATTGTTGTTGTTGGATCTTGTTCTTGAATTTTGAAAATTTGGGATGATGAACTTTTAAGGGGAGATGCTGCCCAAATTTTTACTTGAATTGAGAGAGTTAAAATCAAGCTATACCATCCATGAATATGAGTTTGAGATCAAGAATATGATGGTATCAGTGTTGGAAGTTGGAAAAATCATGTTGATGGTAGTTTTGGGGGTGTCTCGGCCAAGTCTGAAAATTGAGGAATGAGTGTTCTTTTGATGATTTTGATGCTTCCAATGGGTTTAAAATGATATTTTGTGTATGGTAAAAGTGAGCACAAGTTTTGGGAAGCATTAGAAATCATTAAGACAAGTTTCCAAGCTCTAGAATTCTTTGAAAGAGCAAGGGAAGTTATATTGCGTTTTTATGGTTTTCTTGCAAAGTTGATGGCTTGAGCTTGATGATTATGTTCTTATGTAATGTTTAGGAAGTTTAAACACCAAAGAAATCATTAGAAAACATTAATAAGAGAGCTTCAAGTTCAAGGGGAATTAAGAGGACAAGGTAGCAACACTCCTAACTTTGGCATCTACTTTGTATTGATTATATATGTGTTGATTGCCATGTTTGTTGTGTGGTTGTAGCCATTTAAATTATGAAATCTTATTTGTGTGAAAGCTTGATGGTTTTTATGCAATGATTTTCTTGGCTTGGTGAAAACTTGATTGATTATTCTTGTTACATGGCATACTTGTTTCATTTGATAATCATGCATGTAATGTATTATTAGAGTGTTTGCTACTGGGATTTGTTTGAAATATCACCCTCCCCAACTAACCATTTTAAGTACAAGTTCAAGCAAGGGTAAGAGCAAGGTTTATGGTGATAGAAGATGGCGTATTATGATGATCTTGCTTGTAGAAATTATTAATTGTTTGAAGATTATGTTGAGGATTGTTGTATTTATTTAAATTAAACTCCTACATGCATGATAGCCATGGAGTAGTGGAAGCATGCTTTATTTACTCCCAAATTCATGATTAATCATGAACAAATGAGATTTAAAAGTGGGAATGCCTAAGTATGAAGTTATGAAATAATAAGTTTGACTAAATGGTGATTGTAAAGTTAGTCAAACCCTGTATTTTGGTATGACGTGAAACAAGGTAAATGAACTCCAAATAAGTTCAATTTTTCCAGAAAAATATTTCACATTACAGGCTTTAAAATGAGCTAAATAACACTGGATTTGGAGTTTTGTACAAAATGTTATGATGTTCCAAATTTTGAAGAAAATCATGGAAAAACCTGGAAAAATAGAAAAAAATACCAAATGAACAGTAAATCTTTGCACAATAAACTGTATCAATTGGGCAAGTTAATGACCCAAATGAGTATTTTTCCCCAATAGAGGAACTTATAAGCTTCAACTAGAAATTTGAACCACTAAATTTCGATTTTTCTAGAATTAGTTATAAATTTTCAAAGTTTGGCCAAAATTCTGTGAATAGTAACTTTTAAAAATCAAATTTTCAGATTTGATTTCTTTTCACTTTTAAGCTATTCAAGGCCCAAGAATGGTTCCATAATGATATAAAATGAAGCTAAAGGGGGTAGTTAAGGTGTGTTACATGTGGGGAAGGGTTTCATGCCATATTTTCATAACAACCACAAATCAACTCAAACTATGCATCAACATGTAGTAAAACATGCATAGAGTTTATTTATGGCACTTATTGTTTAAGATTCTTGCTTTCTCTCACTAGGTCAATTCAAGACCATTCATGATACTCCTCAACCATAAGCTTAGAGAGAAAATTAAACCGATAGAAAGGAATATTAGAGGCCATAGACTAGTTCTATCGAAGATTTCAAGTTTAAAATACCAACTTACCTTGAGATTTGGCTTGGAACACCTTCTTCCTCTTCCTCTTTGGCTCTCCACCACTTCTCTCTCCTTCCTCTCTGGTTTTGCACGAAAATGTGCAGAAATAATGGACTTGGAAGCTTTGATTTATGGGGTCCATTTTATACTGCTAGAGCCATTTTCTATTGATAAAGCTACTACTTTTACTAAATATCTTTTATTACTTCTCATCTTTACATAAGAGAATCACAAGTGGCAACCCTCTCTTCCCCACAATCAAATTTTACAAAAAAAAAATCAACTTACTTTATTTAATTTAAGGTTGCCAAAAATGCTTTCCGGGAATTTTTTGATAGTTGACCACTTAAGTGTAACAAAAAATTCCCAAAATTCAACTAATCATTTCATAATTTTTCTCATCTCAAATAGCCCTCAAATATGCTCTAAATTAATTTTCTCCCGAAAACTCTAGTTCGGAGATTTTCAACCTTTCGTATCACCGTTTCAGTAAGCTATTGCTGACTTAAGGCTGAAATCAATTCTATAAAATAGAGCATTTTCCAAGATGTTTTTCACCATTTTATAATAAAGTTTTAAGGTCTCTAGGTATTTGAAATAATTATATTTGGTTATAAATCCAAAAATCATTCAAATATTAAATGACCTTAAAAATTCCCGCAACAGACACACAGGTCATTTTAATCCAAACTGAGTCTCACTTACTTATCAATGAATTTTTTTCTATCCCATAGTGTCTTAAGAATTTTTCTGAAATTTTAGTCAAACTTTGACCAAAATGCCCTTGAACTTCTTAAATGGCAATTTGATCCCTTAATTCTCAAAGTACCTCTTAAGTCCCATTCTTAACTAGCACTTGGGTCCCTCGACTTTTCCACTTGACCCTTTTAACCTTTAGTTTCTAAAATGACTATTTTACCCTTGTTTTTATTATGCTAGGCAAATGGTATTTTTCATTCTTCTTTTTCTTTCTTTTTGTTCTCTGAGACCTTGAACCTTGAGCTACCTGTTTAGCCTTTTATATCAAGTTATAGAAAACTTGGGTATTACATGCATCATTCTTTTTTATGTATATGAGAGGCATTTCATCTTCTTCTACAAATTCTCAAAACCTTATTCGCTGACAAATACCTATTGGTTTTTTCCCTTATTCATTAAAGCAAATGGGGTTTGAGAAATTGAATGGTATTTTCCTGTCATTCTCCCAAACAAATAAGGCCTATTTATTTTTTAAAAAAGATCAAATTACCTTAAAAAGTAAAGCAATTACATACTAAGGGAAAATTTTACAGGGGAGGAGAGAGTTGTAGCTGGTTGAAGGAAAATTTTATTGTACAAAAAATAGACCGGACCAGGCGGTTCATACAGGAAATAGGTGAATTGATCCTTGGTACAGTCCTGAAGTCCTATTGAATAGTTAAACCAGTCAAATCAGTGTTAAAACGATCAACACATCCTAACTGGTTGAACCAGTAGGTTAACCGATTTGCCTCTTTTTTTTTTTAAAAAAACAATCCTTAAAAGCTAGAAACACTAAAAAAATGGAAGCAAAGTAGGATGATGTGATTCATTAATATTTTATTTAAAAAATATTGTAAAAAACTATCATTTAATTTTCTATTGTCTATTTAAATAAATTTACGCATAAGGACATGAGATAAAATTAATTCATTTGTCCCAATTATTTTTATCTATGATATTTAATTGAACTTTAAAATTTAAAATATGGGTAAAATAAAATAACATTCTAGGTTTATCTACTAATTTTTAAAATAAAATATAATTTACTAAATTATATTATTTTAATATAACTGGTCTGATTTTGGTTTAACCTTGATCTGACTCATCAATCCTTAAACCACTATCTCACCATGTTTAATGTCCGATTCGATTTCTTGAACTTCAAAAAAATTTATGCCAAACAGGAGAGAGAAGGGATAGCTAGAAAACTCAATCCAATGACGAAAGAGTCTCGAATAGGGCTTGTTTGAGGAGGCCGTTTATCTCCCCAAAAGCCATTCATACGCTTACCGAGACAAAATTTCTCTCACATATTTACCCCGAAATATGTGATCGTTCTCCCAACGGACTTCCTAAACAAGCCTATCGGGTGATAGAAATGTTTTGGGATAGCAAAATATGCATATAAGTTTTTCTTAATATCTTTATGTCTTATAGATAAGTATATTAAATACAATTTAATTGTATTTTAATTTTTGTCATATATTTAAGATATGTTTACAATATTACTTATTTGATTAAATATTTATTTTATACATGATATTGATATTATTTAATATACCTCAATATATATATTAAATCCCTTATTAATTTATATAATATTTGAAATAGTCCAACCCATCAAAACCCAAAGTTCAACACATACGTCAAATCCCAACTCGTGTACATCATCATGAGCAGAATAAGTATGGGCTAAAGGAATAGAAAACACGTAATAAGAATATGAATAAAAAATATAAGAGACCAAAAGAAATAATAAGATATAACGGGTCACACAGTTCTTTGTCAATTTCTAGATTACAGCTTCTCTTCTTATGTTTAGAGATGTTTAGGTTGTATGACATCTGCAAGTATTTGTGTTGATGGAAAAAATAAATTTATAAATATAAGCTAAAATTAAAAGAGAGATGACAAACACCATTAAAACCATTGGGAGACCATAATGCATTTTGACGTAATACATTTATATTTGAATAAAATTTATATTCATAATGCATTTATTCTATCGAAAGAAGTTTTTTACTCAAAACATATTTTGTAAGAAAGAGTTATCAAATGCAGGAGTCTGCAAGCTAACAGATTTTTGGTTCAAAATAGATTTTGGGTTACCAAACACGGTTGCCAAACACGCACAAATTTCTCTTTGCAGGTACGCATCACACTGTGTATGGCGAGAAAATTAAGAAAACAAATTTTGAAAACAGTTTTCTGTTTTTAAAATTAAGAAAACAAAGTTTTTTGGTTTTTTGTTTTCAATAAATTTTCTTTAAAACAAAAAATAAAAAAAATTTAAAAACTAAAAAACAATAATAGATTTTAGTTGTCATTTTTTTTGTTTTTACATTTGTTAATATTTGTTTATGAAAATTGGGGAACCATAATTTATTTCCCGGCCAATGATTTTTTTTCTTTATTCAGAAATTCGAGTTATCATCAAAATGTATGCACTCTGAGTAAGTTTACTTTTCATGGCAAAAAAGGGGTATGTTTACTTTTAAATATATTTTTTTTAAAACAATTATCCGAACGAATATTTTTATTTTTAAACTAATTTTTAAAAACAAGAAGACGGAAAACGGGAACAAACAGGGCCGAATTTTTGTATGTGGCTTTTTTTTTTCCCCTTGGAAGTCGGAATGGCTCATATAACAGTTGAAGGTCGCTTAGAAGATGGCTAGGCTATTATCTGGGTGTGATATAGAAGATTCAATGAATCTTGCTAAGGGACAGCTCAAATGTAATTGATATATCAAACTTGATTGTTTCAGTAGCTAAGTTGAATATATTCTCAACTTGGTGTAGAGTGGATCAGTTGTGACTAGACATATGAAGCGGGCTTTTTCCCTTTTCGGCTATGTTTTTTAGGGCATTTGAGTACATCTCGTTGCAACCAACTTCTTTGTCTCTCTTAAACACCCACCTCTCCTCCCTCTCTCTCCCTCTCAAACTCTAAAACTCAGAATCTACCCTTTTTCTCTGCTTTGATGCCAACGCCACATTCCATTTTTATTATCCTCGCTACACATTATAAATAACATGTGAAATTTCATGATGTTTAAGGATTCTTAATTTCTTATGGTTCATTACTTTCTTAGCTAATTCTTAATTTAATACCATTTGGAATGCAGAGTAAGGAAAATGAGCCAGCCCTTCAGGGCTTGATCTACGTGGGCTAGCCCATTTAGATTGGACCCTTTGTTTGCTGGCTCAAGGCAACCCAAGGTTTCAAGCCCGTTATTGCAAGCTTTTCCTCCCAAGAGGAGGTGATTGAGTTGATATAAAAATTCTTAAAGATAATTTAGAGTTTCTCTTCCTGAAACTTAGGTTTGGTTTCAAAACCTAGGTTTTACCCTAAACCTAAGTTTTATTTAAGTGCTCACATTTTCAGAAAAGTTATTCTGGATACAAAACTTAGTTTTTGAAAAAACTATTTATAGTAAGAGTCATTAAATGATCATTGAGGCTCAAGCAAGAACCCGTTGGGTAACATTATCTGGAATTGCAATTTCTTTCCGTTGAGATATAGATAACATTATCTAGATTGTTTTTGTTTATCATGTTCTTTCCTCAAATAGTATTGATTCCTGCATTTCTAACATTATCTGTGACTTGTCAAATCTAACTGAAATTATTTTACTCCACCATCCCGTCCCAACCTGGCCTTTTGTTCATGGTTTGCTTGCAATTGGTTCATTCTTGTAAAATCTACCGAATTAGCTTTCTGCAATCTCTTTTTACTATCAAAGTCAAAATGTTTCTCCCTTTGTTGCAGCCGTTATTCGTGCGTAGTCTTTAAGGTTCAAGAGAGAGCTTAGTCGTATTTGGCTTGTGAGAGATTAGTTTTTGTTAAAAAAACAAGCAAATACATTTATATCTTACTTGTTTAATTTTTCATAGATCAAGTAAGGGCAGATGTGGGTGTCCAGTAAGTTTTTCTGCTCTGAATTTATTATTCGTGTGTTTGTTTGCTATTTCTTGCCACCATATTGTCAGAGTTCAAGCCTACTTATATTATTTTAAATATGGATCTCACAGGTACTAATGTTAGTTTTGTAAATGGAAAAGAGAAAACTCCTTATATGAGCTTTCTTCAAAGATAATGCTCCCTCCAGTGGCCATAACTAATGGTAGGAGAGGAAGAAACAACACTATCTGTTAAAATGTTTGGATAATTGTACTAAAGATATTACATTTGAATAAAAAAACATAAAACTTGAAAATAATAATTGTTCTTAAATGGAGAATGCAGCGACCACCAACGGAGAGTCGAAGGATTACGAGACATCATAGACAATGGCAAGAGATAAAATGAGAAGCATGGTCACAAGTAAAAAAATTATTGATTTCCATGTAGTTCCATTCTGCAATTGTTCAACAACTGTTGAAACATAAAATTACATAAACCCTTCTTTTGAATAAAATAAAACATTTTCTGAACACCACCTTTTTTGCCTTTTGACCATACAATTAAACCAAAGTATCTTGCTTGCCAACACCACCAATCCTTTTTGGTGAACCAGCTACATACTACACATATGCAGTTCTCCTCTACTTTGTCATAGGAAGTATAGTTTAAATTTGTTAGTCTTCCCAATTAGTCTGCTTTAGTGCAATCTAAAAAGAAAGCCAAAGTTATAATTTTCATCACTACTAGAAAAATGCCATTGGCTGTTTTCCATCGCTAAAATGAGAGTCGCTAATATTTTCCATCGCTAAATGGAAATTTTCTAAAGGAAACTAGCCATTTAGTGATAGATTTTTCCGTCGCTAAATCGTACTTTTCTAATAGTGCATCCGAGGTCTTGAGAGCGATTAAGGGCTTGTTTGGGATAGTGTGATGAAATTATGTTCACATAGGTTAAGACAAAATTGATTTCACATGCTTAATAAATCGTAAATCAAGTTCGAATAGTAATTTTAACATTTACAAGGCATGTTTGTTGGTAAATGCCATATAAGCAACCCCTTCTTCTTATACCAAATGTCAAAAAAATAATTGTACGTTTTGTAATAAGTGTCATTTTCATGTTTCAAGAATATATTAAATAATTTGTTTAAATTTTTACATTATTAATGCATTTATTAGTGGTCAAAGAATGTTTATATAAATAGCATTATAAAGCCATAAAGTTATGACATCAAGGACCACATTTTCATTGTCATAAAGTTACCCCAAAATGCACTCTAGTAACGAGAGTGAACCACATCTCCATCTTCATTGCATTATTTTATGGGTTACATTGCGTGTGAGTTTGAAGTCTACTACCAAGTCAAGCACGTCATGCACCTACAAACAAGCTATAGAAAATTTCATCCAAAAAAATTCATATAATTTTAATATATAACATAAGAATTTTTTTAATTTTACAGACAAATCATTTGAAATCATTCATGTGGTGAATGATTTTTTTATTGCATTCACATGAATAACAATTTATGAATTTTTGTCAAATCAAAACTCATTCTTTGTAGGAACGATTTCTTCACAATATGTTGGGATATGGATCACCCTTGATGGATTAGGCCCAAGTCCATGGGCTAGGTCAAATGCGTAAACCTAAACCCAAGTGGGAAGTTATAAGAGGGGGAAGTGGCTCCCCAAAGGCGGAAGACCTAACGCACAGAGAAAACAAGTCTTCTCTCTTTCCTTTTCTCTTGAAGAGAATCCTCTCATCTCCTCTCCTCTTGCCTTCGGTGTTTTTGCTGTGTCTCATATTCGGATTCATACTTGTGATCCGTATTCCACGTGGGTATCTACAGATTCATAATTCGGCATCTCCAGGTACGCCCATCTCCAGGTACGCCCGAACAGATATGCCTTTAGTGGTATCAGAGCTTATAGGTTCCTAAGGCATTTCTCTTCCGCACAGATATGAATTTTTTGCTACAATCATGAAAATTTGAGCGTATGATTAAAGTATGTCCATTACTATGATCTTTTGCTTATCATGCATGCTCTATGGCAATTACTCACTGTTCATAAATTTCCGCAAGCATGTTTAATTGAGATATATGTGTATATATATATTTCTTGATTCCCCATATAGCATGTCGTTTCATTTTTCAGTTCAGATTTCAAGTAAGCCTGTGATTTATGCGTATATATGGTTTGAAATTATATGCCTCTAAACCGAAATGATGAGAACGAAAAACAAAATGGGAAAGTGAACCCGAAAACGTAGATCTAAATCTGGGTTCTCATAAAACATGCGTTTTAGATTTAGAAAAATTGTCCATAGTGTAGAGCTCTTCGAGACAAGAATGTGGACACCAAGAACGCGCAAAACGGAAACCGGATGACGAAGTTACGGAGGAAAAATGAGTTACGAATTCCATCACGTTTTTTGGAAAAGGAGAAAGAATTAGGCTCTAAAAGTACTCCCATTGTGTAGATCTCGTGTGAAATGGACACCTAGAACGCGAAAAACGGACTCCGGACGGCGAAGATATGGCCAAAAAACACATCGGCGCAACGGGTGAATAGTAACCGATGAAAATAAAAAAAAAAAGAGGCAGCGGCGGCTGAGGGGAGGCGAAACGGGGTCAGGTAGGGTAACCCGACATCTGGAAACGGTCTTATTAATTATTTAAATATGTATTTTGGATATTTGATCCGAAAAAGGCGGTCTAGCCCGTGTGGCCAGGCGACCGTTTCGCAACGGCGGGGTCGCTGGTTGGACCATTGCAAATTGTTTTTTTCGGAATTTTAAAAAAAATTGGGCCACCGAGGGCCCAACTGAAAAAAAATTTGGCCACTGAGGGCCCAACCCAAAAAAAAAGGACAAAAAAAAAAGTTTTGTTTGGTTTAGGCCAGAGAGGCCCAATCAGAAAAGAAAACAAAAAAAAATAAAAAAGGGAGCTGGGCCAGAGAGGCCCAGTCCAAAAAAAATCCAAAAAAATATTTAATTAATAATAATTAAATTTGAAAAAAAAATTATTAATTAAAAAAAAGGCCACAAGGCGCGTGAGGCCACGTGGCACGTCATTTGGACACGTGGTCAACCAAGTTAGACTCAGGACGGCGCGTGGAAGCTAATGGGCCGATGCGTGTTCGTAACGAATGTCGGGAAGGCGGCGCGTGGCTTACACGCGCCACCGCCGAGAGTGGGCTTCAGCCCATTTTGCGAATTTTTCCAGAATTTTTCTTCTTGGGGCGCGTACAGGCACGTGAGACCTCCAAATGAGACGTGGTTTGTTCCTAAAAATCCTAAAATTCGAGATCTTCATTTTGATATATATTTTACCTATTTTTTAATTTAATTCAGGATCTATTTTTGAAGAAAATCAATGCTTACTTAAGGATTTGTTGAAAATTTTTTAACGTGTTAATTTCAAATCCATTTTTCTTGAAAGAATAATCATACAATAAATCTTAAAAGGAACTGAAACACTGTCTAAAGGACTAGTGTACATTGAATATGTTGATAAAAATTCATAACGAGGATCCTGAATTTAATAAAAAATGAAGAGGATTTTAAGGAGGAACTGTTTGAGGAGGACTTTCAGGAGAATCTTGAGGAAGATCCTCATGGGGAACCTGAGAAAGACCCCGAAGAGGATCCTAATTAGAACCTTAAGGGAGGTTAAGAGGAACCTCAAAAGGTCTGCTCTGACCCAAGTCCTAAATCCTCGTTGTTATTCAATTTAAAACTTCGAGATTTTGATGAGGAGGAAGACCACCCTTTTTCCCCAGCCATGGCTATGACAATAGCTAAAAGTGGCATACAATGAGAACAACTATCGTTAAGAATATAAATATATATATGAAATTATTGGGAGCTATGTCAACAGCATAAATGATAATGAAATTGCAGAATTCTATGTGAATGTCATGATTGAAGTATGCACGCCTAGCAATTAAAGCTGCAGGTGCATTCACATTACCAACCATGTGGGTTGATGCAGTAAAGAAAACAACGAAACTTATGCTGAACGAGAACCAATACTTTAAAAGACTGAGAAAATAAATAGTCAATAATTGTATTGGAAATATCTAAAGAGTATTATGCTTTAGATCTATTTGTTTACCCTATATGTTCTGTTAATGTGTTTTACAACATGATTTGGTGTATGATTATGACTAAATGCATTGTAAAATGTGACATGTTTAGTTTATGTGAATTGTTATAAAATTGCTATTGTTATTCAAATGA
>JANTPZ010133426.1:0-17432 GCA_025593235.1 Vachellia pachyceras
AAGCACAACTAGGAAGATAGAAGAGAACAATAAAGATCTCATTGAATAGGTAGAAATGAGACTTCACTCTACCAAGTCAAACACAAAGCAAGTTCAATACACAAATAATCCAAGTTTGGCTCGACCGAGACTAAGTATTTATGTACAAATTACAAGTCCTAACTCAGCAACTATGTAACCTATAACATAAATACAGATTGAAAACTAATACTACCCTTTTTGGCACATTGAACTGAGACCATCTTCATCTCCAAGAGGATGGGGGATGCTCAGCTACTCATAGCAAATAGTTTTGGGCTCCGGATGGATGGATGGAGATACATGGATGGATTGAGGATGATAGATGGATGAGATTAGGGTTGTGGAGTGTAGAAGATGAGAGAAAATAAGATGGTGGCTGCTTCCTGCGTCCTCCCTTTGAAACTTACCCTAATTGGCTTATATCAATTGTCTAGGGTCGGATCTAAGAAGGTGGGTTGGGTTTTATTTCCATTTAGAGCCTAATTCGTTGCTGATGCACAATATTCGCCGCGGTGAACTTGAGGTTTCGCCGCGGTGAACCTCTCCCAAGAGTTTTTGCTCGCTTAATTGAACTTTGGTCACGGTGAATTGTGAATTACGCCATGACGAACCATCCTAGAGCTGCATTCCTCATTCTTGACTAGAGTTCCTAAAATGAAATAGCAAACATTTGAAGTACCACTTACTCATGATGGAAATTAAGTGCAATTATATCATTATTCATGGCAAATGCACCCAAAATCAAGCTAATCAAGATCAATAACTCTAAATCTCAAATTAAGCACAAGAAGGGTTATGAAGGGCCAAAATTGAATCAAAAGCTCTGGAAATTTAAGCACAAATATAGTATAAATAAAGCTCAATCAAATTCCCCCACACTTAAACCTTTCTACTCCTGGATAAAGCTTTTCAAAAACTTTAAAATGATCAATGCATTAAGAATATATCCACATGAGTACAAGACTATAGAATTTAGTAAAAGCATTTGTCAAGGAATTTACAAGGATTATGGCATAGACAATAGTAAATCGATCCCTAATAGAGTTTAATTCAAAAGAGTGAATAAAAGAGATATCCTTTTAAAGGTAGAAGTGTTTCTCTTTAAGCTCACCCAGTAAGGACAATTTCACTCATGGTCTGCTTAATCAAATCTCTGCCATGAACTTGTAATTATTCTACCTCTCCACCATAAGATCAATATAATGTGAAACAAGAGGGCTTTGAGGGTTTAAGATGGATGATGGGGGTTGCAAAACATGAAATGAAGTGATGAAAAGAAATTCTTGAATACACAGCACCAAAGAAAGCTAAACATGTTAATGCCTTTGAAAGACTTTAAAGAAACATTTGCTCAAGCATTTGATTTCATCAACACTTTTCTCTTTATTTTTCTCCTTCTCTTCTTTATTTTTCTCTTCTTTTTTTGTTTGTTTATTTTTTGTTTTTTTATATATAAGATATAAACTACAATTTTACCAAAATATGCTTGCATATAAAGATATAGTTTTCCAATGCTGGTTTCCAAAAGTGATGGGCTCAAAAGGGTGACAAAGGTTAGGTTATGTTAGGTTTGTGTTTGGGCAAAATGTGAGGGTTTTAAAATGAAGGCCTCTATCATTTTCATAGAATATTGGATCATAAAGCTTTGATTAAGAATCAAGACAAGTTCTAGAGTGATTAAAAATCAAGATAGATCCACACTAATCAAATGAAGTTAGGCCCAATTATCCTCACGTCATAGGCTAATGTCTCAATTAGACAGTCTCAAGAATTAAAAACGCAAAGAGTCAATTTAAAATTACATTTACGCTACTCCTTTTCTAATAACTCGAAAAACGCAATTAACCAAAAGTTTTTATCCCTTAAAATCATACAGCAACTTTCCAATGCATTATCTGTGAAAATTAAGGTATCATATGTTTGTTCAGGAGTATTAAAGGTATAAAGGTAAGAGGAACCTTTCATTTTGAAGATCAAAACCTAGAACATATTTTTTTAATTTTTTTTATATACACTGAAGTTTCGCCGTGACGAACCACACCTAAGAGGGTGGTTTTATGTGCAAGTGGTTTCGCTACGGCGCAACCATAAGATGGTCACAGCAAAACTCACCTGAGAGGTGAATTGCTTTATTTTAAAGACTTACGTCGCAGCGGATAACAAAGTTGGTCGCAGCGAAAGTGGTCCGAGAGCAAAAATACAGTTCAAAACCTCTAGTAAATAAAAAATTTTCACAAAAAATTTTAAGAAACCTGGAATTTTCCAAAGTTTTAAGCAAAATGGCCCAACATTTAACCTTCAAAAATTCCGGTTGCATTTTAAAATCAAGGTGATGCTTGAAAAGCTTAAATCCTAAATCTCCCCCACACTTAAATCAAGCATTGTCCTCAATGATTGAAGGGATAGATTTAACAATTAGAGAAAGTGTGAAATTCGCAATCAATACCTGAAAATCATGCAAGCATGCAACAAAATTCAGGAAAACAACATAGGAACACATATATATACAACTGTAAAATAAAGTTCTCAAAGGTATCCTGTACAACTGCATACAAAAGTTCAAAAGCAAAAATAACTAGTCTTATCCCTCTATGGCCGAGTCTCCCTCGGAATCCACGTCCAAGCAGGTTCCTCCTCCTCAATCCCCTCAGCTGCTCCGCCTCCTCCAGATAGACCAGCCTCTGAAGGTCCTGCACCGCTAAGATCATCCTCCTCTGGAGGCAGCTGGAAGTACAAGCTCTCTGCAAGCAAGGTGTCCATCCTCCTGCGATACCTCCGTTCGCGCTTGAATGCGAATCTGAACTGCTAGAACTCAACAACCATGCTCTCTAGGGTAACAAGGACTAGTGGTGCAAGGTGAACGTTCAGTGCCTGGGATGCTTGGGCCTAGCCTCCTGGTCCTCAACCACTAGATCGTCAATGTCAATATAAGGCTCAAGCTGAGGAGCGGGAGCTCAGCGAATCCTCTTATAGATGAAGGTAGGGGTAGGGGCAAACTGATGGTCCTCAGGGTAATCTGGGACCTCCACCTCAGTGAACTTGTCAAAGATAAGATGAGGGAAGATGATGGCCTTTGTGGTTTTGGAAGTGAGGACGGCATCACGAAGGTTGAAATATAAGAGGGTGGAAATGTCAAAGCCGATCCCCTGCAACAACATGTATATGCAAAGGGCATGCTTCTTCGTAAGGTTCGCGAGATGGTTGGTAGGAAGAATGTTACTGCAAACAAGGTGGATATAAGGTTTCGTCTCAGGACGACACTCAAAATAGTGGATATACATTTCAGACCTACGAGGGACATGCCAACCCATCCCCGGTAAGTATAGAGTCTCAGCAATCGCGTCATCAAGGTAATGGCTCATGAAACTAACGTAATGGTCTTACTCAACAAGAGGTAAGGAGAAATGGTGGCGGATGGTTCTTCTATTAATCGCATGATGCAACTTAACTCCTATACAGTCGATGAAAATAGCAGACTCATGGCGGCAGACGGCATAAAAATGGTGGACGAATGAGAGGTTACCCTGGGTTCACTCATGAATAAGGCCTGTAAGGCCAGACTGCATAATACGATGAACAAATGGATGGGTGGTAGGTGTCAATGGAAATGAGAGCTCCTTAACCAAAGGACGCTTCTCAGTAAGCTCTAAGATTTCCTCGAAAGACTGTGATGGTGTGGGATCAGGACTAGGGTGTCTACTACGCTGGGAGTCTTAGTTCTAGGCATGGTTACTGGTTAGACACAAAAATAAAAAAAAATGAAAACACAAGTTAAAAATAGGTGAAAACTGGCTGAAGCTGAAGTTAGTCGCGGTGAAAATTAGCGTTCGTCATAGTGAAATATGAAGTTCGTCGCAGTGAAGATCGCAAAACTTTGAACAGTGACAATGGCGAAAACTTTGAATGGAAATCGACAAAATGAAATGAAATGGGAAAAGGAAGGTTAAGCTTGCTTACTCTAGTGGATAAGACGATAGCGACGCGGAGAAATGCAAGAGTTGCGGTGGTGAACAATGAATGAGCAGAAAGTGACATAGGGAAAGCAGAGAACGAACAACGAAAACTAAATGAAAACGGCGAATGAGTTTAAAAAGAAAACTGGCGGAAGATGAAAAGACACGACTTTCGCCGCGGCACAACCAAAGTTTGGTTGCGGCGAAAGACCTCAGAAGACGAAAAGTCTCAATGTTGGCCGCGGCGAACACTTCTCGAGAGGACAAACTTGACAGATAACGAGTTTAGCAATGGTGAAATTATTATTTTGTCACGGCGAAACATAACAAAGAGGAAAACACACAAAGATGGAAACACAAAAACACAAGATAACAAACCAGCACCTAATCCTAGAACTTCAACCACACATTAAGCACATTCTCAGGCATCGCAAGCAAAACCCTTTCAAGCAAAGACCTCATGAAGATAGGCTAACTTATAAAACAAGGGAGTTTATTGAATTGAAAATCACCCTAAAAGAGAAAACAGCTAAGCTAATCCTACTAGAGAGGTTCCTCCATCACACTTGAATCATTCACATTTCACAAAGTAGTCATCAAGAGCTAACAGTAGATGATCATGTGAGGGAAAGAAACAATCTGAGAATCATGGTAGTTTGCGAGTCTCTTCGGGGTCCCCATGCTCATCTTTTGTATTTCCAAGAATCGCATGCACGAGTACAACCGGCTCAATTGAAGTCTTGTTCAATGATCCTGCAAAATCAAATGAAATGGCTCTCCAGAAGGTGTCATCACTATTGATACAGGGTAAGCATGCACTTATCGGTGACCTTCACAGAATGTGAGAATTGCATAGAAAGCATGCTATCAACCGACATGATATGAGTGCATGTTTCAATTGTTTCACAAGAACATAGAGGTGGATCCGGGGGTTCAAAAGGAATTGTCAAATCTTTTTCAGTAAGTGATGCATATGATAAATAGTTTGAACATGCAAGTTCATTTTCCATTTCCAATTCAGCCTATGCATCATCAACAGCAACATCAATAGCATTAACGCTTAGCAGAGAATAGTCCTCATATGGATGTTTCATGGCCTCATACATATTGAAATAGATCTTACTTTCTCCTACTTCCAGGGATATGCTACCCTCTTTCATGCTAATAATAGTATTAGCAGTCCTTAAGAAGGGTCTGCCCATTATTAAGGTGGATTCACGCATGGACTCATTGGACATATCAAGAACATAGAAGTCAGCAGGAAAAACTAAGTCCTTGACCTTTACTAAAATGTCCTCTACTACCCTGTCTGGATACCTAATCGTCCTATCCGCTAATTGGAGTACTACCGATATAAGCTTCAAATTTTTGACTTCTAAAGCTTGATAGACAGACTTAGGCATTACATCAATTGCATCCCCTAGATCTAGCAATGCTCCCCCTATGGTTATTTTACCTATAGTGCATGGGATGGTGAAAGATCCAAGGTCTTGACACTTCACTGGGATTTGGGGTTTAAAAAGGGCTAAAACATTTGAGCTCACTTGGACCCTTTCATTTGGTCTAAACTTTCTCTTATTGGTGCATAGGTCCTTAAGATATTTAGCATATGTAGGAACTCTTTTTACCAAGTCAAGCAATGGAATATTAACCTCTACCTTGCTAAACAAATCATAAACTTCCTTTTCATGTTTCTTTTCCGCATGTTTCTTACTCATTAAATATGAATTAGGAAAAAGTAGTTGGTAGAGATTTATTTATACCACTTTTATACTTGAATTTCCAGAGTTTTTGATTCAATTTTAGCTCTTTATGACCCTTTTTATGCTTAATTTGAGATTTAGAGTTATTGATCTGGATTAGCGTGATTTTGGGTGCATCTACTATGAATAATGATATAATTGTGCTTAAACTCCATCATGAGCAAATGATACTTCAAATGTTTGCTATTTCATTTCAGGAACCCTGAACAAGACTATGAGGAAGCAGCTCTGGAAAGTTCGCTGCGGCCAAAGTTCAATCAGACCAGCATGAAATCTCGGGAGGGGTTTGCCACAGTGAAACCTCAAGTTCGTCGCGGCAAATATCACGCATCAGCACCAGATTATTCTCCAAATGGAAAATAACCCGACCCGCCTTCTTGGATATGACCCTGGATAGTTTTTATATGCTACTTAGGGTAAAGGACGAAAAAGAGAAGGGAAGAAGAGGCTGAAACCACATACATTCCATTTTCTCATATCCTCTCTACTCATAAAACCCTACTTTCATTCCATTTCATTCCCAATCCTTTTATGAGTCTACATTCATCCATTTGTAGTCCGATTCTACACCATATGAGTAACTAAGCATCTCCCATCCTCTTGAAGATAAAGATAGTCTGAGTTTGAAGTTCTGAAAAGGGGAGTATTAGTTTTCAATATGTATTTATGTTATGAATTACTTGGTTTCTGAGTTAGAACTTGTAATTTGTACGTAGATACTTGGTCTCGGTTGAGCCAAACTTGGATTATTTGTGTATTAAAACTTGTTTTGTGTTTGACGTGGTAGGATGAAGTATCATCCCTGCCTATTCAATGAAATCTTCGTTATTCTCTTATATCTTCCTAGTTGTGCTTGATTTTAGAGGTAATGTTGTTTTGAGTTGAATTTTGCACTTTGCGATTGCCGTACACACACTAAGTGTTTTTAAAGGGTTTCATGGAATGGAGTTCATTACATGGAATTTTTGACCTAGCGAGTTGTTGGGGTTTTCATTACGAAACTTAGTGCGAAAACTAATACTTTCCCTCATCTTTTGTGAACCATGAAGACTTAATTCATTTTCAAGAGGAAATCCATCATCAAACACTTTTACACTTCAATTCTGTCTTTTCTGTTTTACCCAAAGAAAAAATACCAAAAAGAAATTTTATCTTGTAATTATTTTTAGGTACATAGGACATTTTGAATCAAAAACAGTTTTTATTTGCATCGCAAATATAACCTCAAGCTAGTAAGTTTTGGTACACATTAGCTCCGTAGAGAACGGCCATAGGGTTGCACCCTATAGTGCAATTCTTGGAAATCACAAATATTTTGATCCATTTCTATTGCATTACGATGATCAAGAGTTTTATCGCGTGTACCACTGGGTAGGATAAAAAAAATCGTGCCGTTGCCGGGGAGCTAAGTGCCATTAGCTTGCTAGAATGTGATTTGGTTTGTTTGTTTTGCATTTGTGTTTGTTTCAATTTTGCATTTGTTTATAGTATAGGATTCACTTGTTTATATCATAGCATAGCATTCCACAAAGAAACACCTTCTCGGGTGTAGTGCGCCGTGACTAAAGTTGAGTTTCACCGCGGCATAACTTGCATTTTTAACGAGAAATTGCTCTCTGGTGTTCTTCGTCGCGACCAAAGTATAATTTCGCCGCGGCCAAAGGCTGAATGTTCACCTGTTTACCCTCTCGGGTACTGTTCATCGCGACGCAATATTACTTTAGCCACGACCAAAATTTCTTTTTCACACTTTATCCACTTATTTCATTTCATCTTCAGTACATACATACACTTCAATCATTCATATCTTTCATACATACTCATTGATACACTCACACACACCCATTTCATTCATTTTTGAAGTGTGCTTTAAGTTGTTTTAGTTTTCTCCTGACTTGATTTTTCCTTTGTTGCCCAAAAAGAATCAGCTAGAACCTTACGATCCCGAGATTGAGAGAACATTGAGGGAGAGACGTAAGGCTCACAGAAGAAAAGAGAAAGGCAAGGTAGTTAGAGAATTAGGTATAGAAGTAAGAGAGTCAAGTGTAGAGAAAGTAGATAGTCTAGGACATCTTCTGAGAGAAAATATAATGGCTGAGAATCAACCTAATCCCCAAAACCATAATATAAATGAAAATCAACAGGGGAATGGTAATAGAAGAAATGGTGAAGAGGAAAGAATAGGAGAAAATAATGGAAATAATAGAAGAAGGACTATTAGGGATGCTACAACCTCTTATGTGAATTATGATCCATTTACTGCTGCTTGCCCTAATTATGATGTTAATTTTGAGATTAAAGGAATACTAATTAATTCTCTTCCTAAATTTCATGGCTTACCAGGAGAGGATCCATACATCCATTTGCAATCATTATCAATGATATGCCAAAGCATAAAACCAGTTGCAGCCTCGCTTGACCAAGTACTGTGGAAAGTGTTCCACTTATCATTGGAAGGGAAGGCAAGATAATGGTTCATGAGTCTTCCAAGGCACGTGGCCAATGCATATCAGAGTTGGGGTAACCTAAGGAAAGCATTTTTGGAGAAGTCTTTTCCAGCATCAAGAACATCATCCATGAGAAAAGAGATCTATTCCGCACACTAAGAGTTTGATGAGTCTCTGTATGACTACTAGAATATGTTTCAAGATCTTCTTTCTCGATGCCCTCACCATCAAATCCCTGATGAGCAACTAGTTCAAAATTTCTATGATGGATTGAAAAGTCAAGAGAAAGGAATGCTAGATGCAGGTGCTGGAGGATCATTGATAGATTTGACTGCCGAAGAAGCTTGGGAAATTATAAAGAAGATGGCTTTGAACCACCAACAATATAGTGTGAGAGACACTAGGGCTGCCCATGAAATTGGAACTTCAAGTGCACATATTAGGAGAATGGACACCCTAGAATCAAAGGTGGATTCTTTAGAGAGTAAAGTCACATCCCAATTGTCTCTAATCACTACTGAGTTGAAGAGCTTGAACGCTAATAAAGCCCAGCCATTTATGGATTTAGCTGCTCCAAATTGTGAGATTTGTGGGTCAGTGATGCATATATCGAGTGTGTGCCCAAGCCGATTTGTAGATGTATCCGTAATGTATCAAGGGAGACTAAACCAGAAATGGGATCCCTACTCCATCACTTATAATGAGGGGTGGAAATCAAACCCAAAGTTTAGATGGAGAGGTGAAGAAGCCAGTGGCCAAAGATTTCAAAGAAATGGAGGAGTTGGGCCATCTAGCTCTAACATTCAACAAAATAACCAGCAAGCCTTGAGTATACCACCGAAAGAGGATACAAATCAGCTACTTCAAAATATGCTGATGCTACTCAAGAAGGAGAAGGCTTCCACCGCTAATCAGTTTAACTCAATTGCCTCACTTATTCAAAAGGATTCTTCAAAGAATGATGCAAGGTATGCCTCTTTGGAGAAGAGGATGGAGCAATGGGAAACAAAAGCAGAAAATTTAAACTCCTTTGTCACTCAACTCTCCAACAACTTCAGTAAACAACAAGCAAGGAGTAGTGGCTCCATACCTTTGAATACCGTCATTAATCCCAAAGGATTAAATGCAATAAATTTGAGGAGTGGGAGGCAAGTGAGATTTGATGATGAAAAAGAAGAAGAGAATAGAGGAGAAGCAAGTGAATGTGAAGAATTGCCACAAGCTGCTGCAAGAGGGAAGAAGAGTGAGAGCGCAAAAGATGAGGCATTACTCTTCAAAGGAAAATCGGCCTCACAAGAAGAAGAAGAAAGAATGGCTTCAGAGCAAGAGACCAAGAGCACCAATTAGAAAGGAAGCAAGCATGGTTCTACCTCATCCAAAGGTAAAGAGGTAAACATTGATGAACTCCCTTTTCCCACTTCATATCTAATGAGTAAGAAACTTGCAGAAAAGAAACATGCAAAGGAAGTTTATGATTTGTTTAGCAAAGTAGAGGTTGATATTCCATTGCTTGACTTGGTAAAAAGATTCTCCATATATGCTAAATACCTTAAGGACCTGTGCACCAATAAGAGAAAGTTCAGACCAAATGAAAGGGTCCAAGTAAGCTCCAATGTTTCAGCCCTGTTTAAACCATAAATTCCAATAAAATGTCAAGACCCTGGATCCTTCACTATCCTTTGCGCTATAGGTAAAATAACCATAGAGGGAGCCTTGCTAGATCTAGGGGCTGCAATTAATGTGATGCCTAAATCTGTTTATCAAGCTTTGGGGGTCAAAAATTTGAAGCCTACATCTGTAGTACTCCAACTAGCAGATAGGATAAATAGGTATTCGGACGGGGTTGTAGAAGATATTTTGGTAAAGGTCAAGGACTTAGTTTTCCCTGCTGACTTCTATGTGCTTGATATGTCTAATGAATCCATGCGTGTGCCCACCTTGATTATGGGCAGACCTTTCTTAAGGACTGCTAATGCTATTATTAGCATGAAAGAGGGTAGCATATCAATGGAAGTGGGAGAAAGTAAGATCCGATTTAATATGTATGAGGCCATGAAACCTCCATATGAGGACTATTCTTTATTGAGTGTTAATGCCATTGATGTTGTTGTTGATGATGCGTGTGCTGAATTGGAAATGGAAAATGAACTTGCATGTTCACACCTTTATTCATGTGCATCATTTGGTGAAAAAGATTTAGAAATTCATGTTGAACCCCCTGATCCACCATTATGTTCTTGTAAAACGATTGAAACATGTACTCATATCATATCGGTTGATAGCATGCTTTCTATGCCATACACACATTCTGTTAATGTCACCACCAAGTGCATGAATGCCTTACCCTGTATAAGCAGTTATGACACCTTCGGGAGAGGTATTTCATTTGATTTTGCAGGATCATTCAAAAAGACTTCAACTGAGCCGGTTGTACCTGTGCATGAGATGTTCGGATGTACAAAAGATGAGCATGGGGACACCAACTAGACTCACAAGCCGCCATGATTCTCAGGTTGTTCCTTTCCCTCATGTAATCATTTACTGTGATATTGTGATGACTGCTTAACGAAATGTGAATGATTCAAGTGTGGGGGAGGAACCTTTCCAGTAGGATTAGTTGTTTTTCTCTTTTAGGGTAATTTTAAATTCAATAAACTCCCTTGTTGTGAAATTGATCTATCTTCATGAGGTTTATGCTTGAAAAGGGTCTCACTTGTTGTGCTTGAGCATGTGCTTATTGTGTGGTTGAAGTTCTAGGATTGACTGTTGGTTTGACATCTAGTGTTTTGTGTTTCATCTCTGTGTTTTTCTTCTCTGTGATGTTTCGCCGCGACGAAATAATATGTTCGCCACGGCCAAACTTGTTGTCTGTTGTGTTTGTCCTCTCAGGAAGTGTTCACCGCGATAAACTTTATTTTTTGACGCGGCGAACACTGAGACCTTTCACCTTCTAAGATTTTACGCTACGACCAAAAATTGGTTTCGCCACGGCAAAAATTGCCTCTTTTCGTCTCCCACCAGTTTTTTCTTTTAAGTTTCATTTCGTTATTTCATAACTTCCGCTGTCGCTTTCTGCTCTCCACTGTCACCATACGTGCATTTCTCCGTTTGCTGCCACAATCCTTGTGTTTCTACGCATCACTATCATCCCGCCATCTAGAGGAAATGATTTAACTCTTTATTATTCTGTTACATTTTGTTTCTCTTCAAATTACATTCAGTGTTTTTCGCTGTTATCGTTGTTCAAGTTCTGCGATTTTCATAGCGACGAAATTAATTTTTCGCCACGACCAATCTTAATTTTTGCCGCGGCTAAGTTCAGCTGCAGCTACTTTTCACCTGTATTGACTTGTGTTTTCATTATTTTTCCTTTTTGATTTGTTATGTCGAGCTAGTCACTATGCCTAGGACTAAACTTCCTAATGTAGTAGATCCCCATATCCTTGACCCAGAACCATCACAGTCTTTCGAGGACATCCTCATTTAAGGAATGCTCATTTAAGGAAGTGTCCTTTGGTTAAGGAATGCTCATTTCCTTTAACACCTGCTAACCACCCTTTCGTTTGCAGATTGACTGAGTCTGGCCTTACCGGCCTTATTCGCGAGCGTTCCTAGGGGAACCTTGCATTCGTCCACCACTTTTACGCCATTTGCCGCCATGAGTCCGCTCTTTTATCGATTTCCGAGGAACTATCCTGCAGCATGTGATTAGTCGCCATACCATCCGTGCCCACTTCGCTTTACCCATTGCCGAGCGTGATCATTACGTTCAGTTCATGAGTTAGTTCCCTGAGGACGCTATTCCCGAGACTCTGTGTCTACCTGGGATGGTTTGGCATGTTCCTCATAGGCCTGAGATGTACATTCACCGTTCTGAGTACCGTCCAGAGACGAAACCCTTTATCCACTTAGTTTGCAGTAACATCCTCCCTACTAGCCACTTAGCGAACCTTACGAAGAAGCAGGCCCTCTGCATTTACATGTTAATGCAGGGGTTCGGTTTTGACGTATCCACCCTTATATACTCTAGCCATCGTGATACCGTCCTTACTTCCAAAACCACGAAGGCCATCATTTTCCTGCATCTCATTTATGATATGTTCGCTGAGGTGGAGGCCCTAGAGTACCCTAAAGACCATCCGTTTACCCCTGCCCTTGTTTTTATTTATTAGAGGATCCGTCGAGCTCCCGCACCTCAGCCTGAGCCTTATATTGACATAGACGATCTGCTAGCTGAGGATCAGGAGGCTCCAGCCCAGCACCCCAAGCGTCAGACGTTCACCTTGCACCACCAGTCCCTGTCACACTTGAGAGCCTGGTTGTTGATTTCCAGCAGTTCAGAGTCTCGATGCTTCAGCAGTTTGAGAGGGAGCGGAGGTATTGCTGGAGGATGGACGCCTTGCTTGCGTAGAGCTTGCACTTCCAGCTGCCTCCGGAGGAGGATGATGTTAGTAGTGCATGACCTTCAGGAGTCGGACCATCTAGAGAGGGTGGAGAAGCGGAGGGAGTTGAGGAGGAGGTTGCTGCAGAGGTGGATTCTGAGGGCGATTCGGCCATCAGGGGGAGGATTAGTGTTTCATTTCTTTTATGCTGAACTTTGATACAGTTGTTCTGGATGTTTGTTGTGGATTTTGTTCTTATAGCTGTATATATGTATATATGTGTGTGTGGATGTTTCCTATGCTGTTTTCCCGAACTCCGTTGCATGGTTGCATGAATGCCCTATGTTGCTTGCGAATTATGCGCTTTCTTTGTGATTAAATCTATCCCTTCCAATCATTGAGGACAATGTTTGATTTAAGTGTGGGGGGAGATTTAGGATTTAAGTTTTCCAAGCAATACCTTGATTTTATAATGCAAATGGAATTTTTGAAGGTTAAACGTTGAGCCATTTTGGTGAAAACATTGGAAATTTTCAGGTTTCTTAAACTTTTTGTGAAATTTTTTGATTTTCTAGAGGTTTTGAACTGCAATTTTTGCTCTCGGACCATTTTTCGCCAAGACCAACTTTGTTGTTCGCCGTGGCGTAAGTTGTCAAAATAAGGCAATTCACATCTCAGGTGAGTTTCACCGCGACCATCTTATTGTTGCGCTGTGGTGAAACCGCTTGCACACAGAACTCACCTCTCGGGTGTGGTTCGCAGTAACCAACTTATGGTTGTGCCGCGGCGAAACTTCAATGCATATTTAAAAAAATTTAAAGAAAATTAATTAGGTTTTGAATTTTAAAATATAAGGTTCCACTTACCTTTATGCCTTTAACACTCCTAAACATTTGGGACCATGATTTTCATAGACAATGCATTTGGAAGTTGATGCATGATTTTGAAGGATCAAAGTTTTTGGTTAATTGCATTTTTCAAGTTATTAGCAAACGATAAGCGTAGACACAGTTTTAAGTTGACCCTTTACGTTTTTAATTCTTGAGACTGTTTGATTGAGACATTAGTCTTGTCGTGAGGATAATTGAGCCTAATTTCATTTGATTAGTGTGGGTCTGTCTTGATTTATAATCTCTCTAGAACTTGTCTTGATTCTTAATCAAAGCTTTATGATCCAATATTCTGTGAAAATGATAGGGGCTTTCATTTTAAAACCATTCATTTTGCCCAAACATAAACCCTTCATAACTTTACCATTGTCACCCTTTTGAGCCATTCACTCTTGAAAACCATCATTTGAAAGCTACATTCTTTTTATATATGCAAGGATGTTTGATCAAATTGTAGTCCATACTTTTTGTTGTTCTTCTAAAAAAAGGAGAAAAAGAAAAGAAAAGAAGAAAATAAATAAAATAAAAAAGAAGAAGAAGAGAAGGAGAGAAATAAAGAGAAAAGTAATATATTGTTTGAATATGTATTTCTCTAAAGTCTTGCAAAGACATTGACATGATTAGATTCCTTTGGTGCTGAGTATTCAAAGATTTCTTTTCATCATTCCACTTCATTATTTGCAACCCATATCATCCATCTTAAACCCCAAAGTCCTCTTGATTCGCACTATATTGATCTTGTGGTGGAGAGGTAGAATAATTACAAGCATATGGTAGAGATTTGAATAAGAAGACCATGAGTGAAATTGTCCTTACAAAATGAGCTTAGAGAGAAATACTTCTACCTTTTGAGAGGAAGTCTCTTTTATTCAGTCTCTAGAATTGAACTCTCTCAGGGATCGATTTACTATTTTCTCTACCATTATCCTTGTTAATTCCTTGACAAATGTTTTTACTAAATTCTTTAGTCCTGGACTCATGAGGAAACATTTTTGATGCATTGATCATTCTAAAATTTTTGAAAAGCTTTGTCCATGAGTATAAAGGTTTAAGTGTGGGGGAATTTGATAGAGCTTTATTTATACCACTTTTATACTTGAATTTCCAGAGTTTTTGATTCAATTTTGGCCCTTCATAACTCTTGTGCTTAATTTGAGATTTAGAGTTGTTGATCTGGATTAGCGTGATTTTGGGTGCATTTACAAAGAATAATGATATAATTGTGCTTAAACTCCATCATGAGCAAATGATACTACAAATGTTTGCTATTTCATTTAAGGAACCCTGAACAAGACCATGAGGAAGCAGCTCTGGAAAGTTCTCCGCGGCACACTTCATAGTCGCCACTGTGAAACCTCAAGTTCGTCGTGGTGAATATCGCGCATCATCACCAGATTATGCTCTAAATGGAAAATAACCCGACCCGCCTTCTTGGATCCGACCCTGGACGGTTTTTGTATGCTACTTAGGGTAAATGACGAAAAAGAGAAGGAAAGAAGAGGCTGAAACCACATACATTCCATTTTCTCATATCCTCTGTAATATCCACCCTTTTCGGTAAACTAACAAAGAGGCCGAATCGTTAGAAGATAAGACAAGGCCCAGAAATAAGAGTACAAAAAGAAAAGATGTCGGAGGACCAAAAAAACCCTGGTCAATTTAGTCCTAAGGCTTTGAGATTTTTTAAGGATGTAAGCCAGGGACATAAATGTCATTAAATATAAAGACCAAGGGCAATATGGCCAAACCAGTAGTCAAAAGTCAAGTTAGAGCCCACGGATAGAAAGTACAGAAAAAGTTGATTGGTGTTGGGCCGGAAGTCACAGAATCAGATTTAGCCTGGTGGATGGAAGTCGGTAAGAACTTTAAAGTTAAGCGTGCTCGTCCCGGGAGCAATTTCAGGATGGGTGACCTCCTGGGAAGTGCTCAAGGGGTCAGGAACCAAAAGATCAAGGGCCAAAAGTGTAATATCCACCCTTTTCTAAAAACTAATATAGAGGCTAAATCGATGGTTAGAAGATAAGATAAGGCCCAGAAATAAAAGTACAAAAAGAAAAGATGTCAGTGGACCAAAAAGACTCTGGTTAAATTAGTCTTAAGGCTTTGAGATTACTAAGAATGTAAGCCAGGGATATAAATGTCATTAAGCATAAAAGACCAAGGGCAATATGGTCATTAGATAAAAGAGGCCAAACCATTAGTCAAAAGCCAAGTTAGAAACCACGGATAGAAAGTACAGAGAAAGTTGATGTCGATGGGCGAAGTAACTCAAAATCAGACTTGGCTCAACGGAAATAATTTTATGAGAACTCCAAAGTTAAGCGTGCTCGTTCCAGGGACAATCTCAGGATGGGTGACCTCCTGGGAAGTTGGCCAATGGATCAGAAACCAAAAGATCAAAGGCCAGAGAGTTAAGGGCAAAATTGGAATTTCTGAAAAGTTAGACTGTCAAAAGGCATTTTGGTCATTAAGAGAAAGTGTAAGGGCATTTTGGTCATTTGACCAAGTCAAAGTCAAAGTAAAGTCAAACAATTGACCAGAAATCAGAAAAAGTCACAAATGCCCAAAAGATAGAGCAGAACTCACTGATTACCAGAAATTCAACCGATTATTGAAATTCGGTCCGGATAAGGAATTATGGAATTTTAAAGATTTAAGGTTGAAAATGATTATTTAAGGTATCAGGAGTTCCCTAAGATAAAAAAGCAGAGTCTATAAAAGTTCAGTGGAATTTACAGTATTTTATAAAATTATTGCCCAAGGTACGATTAAGGCGATTTTCCCGAAAATGAGGAAAAATGCCTGAAAAATCCCCAAAAATACAATTAATTACAAAAATTAATTTGGGATAATTTAGAAGGTATTTTGGGGAAATATGAAGGGCTATAATATCAATGAAAAGTGTAGAAAATTATAAAGCACTAAAAATGATTTATTCCAAAATTGCTCGTTTTCAGGAATTTTCGGCACGATAAAATAATCCTGTAAATTTTGGATGGATCAAGGGACAATTTGAGGATGATGATTTGAATATATCCAAGAGGGAATTATGGAGATTAAATGAGGAAGAAAACATCTCCATAAAAGTAGAAAAAGATTTACCGGAATAAAGTTATGTTTACCGGTAAAACGTGTAATCGGTAGAAGTAACTGAATGGGATTCCATTCCATTAGCCAAAACAGATTTTTGACTATGAGATAAGGGTCATTATGACTACTTTATGGTAGCCAATGAGAACAAAACAAATGCCTTCTAAGTGTCACAAATGTTAGCCATCCATCCTCTCAAGATCTAATCTCATCCATCCATTTATTTCATTAAGTTTATATAAGCATATTTCCATCTCCTTCCTCTCATTTGCAAACCGACTTGGTGCTGGAATTTTTGGGAAAGAGGATGCCATTAGAGAGGAGCTTGAGGAGAGGAAGAGCTTGAGAGAACTCACAAGGTAAGTAAGCTTTCACCTATTCCTATACATCAAAATCTTCCTCTCAACCTCCTCTACAACTTCCATGGATTGGAATTTTGATTGGAGCTCTCTTTTTCAAGTTTGAGAACCTAGGGTTCTTGAGAGCAAAGTGAGAAAGAGAGGGATTTAGAGCCTTTTGTTGATGGTAAAAGCCTCCTTGAGTTGTAAGGAGTGTTTTGATGTATATATTGTGGTTGTTTGAGTTGTTTTGTGGATTTTGTAAATTTGGGAAATCTTCAAAATATTGGGGAGATGCTGCCCAAATTTCCACTTGAGTTAGAAGAGCTCTAATCAAGCTATATTATGCTTGAATATGATTATGAGAACAAGAATCAAGTGTTATAATTGATGAAACTTGAAAAATCCTACTTATGGAATTTATGTGTATGTCTCGGCCTTGGCTGGATTTTGGGCAAGGAAGCTTGTTTTAATGATTTTGATGCTTCCAATGAGTTCAAAATGAGTTTTTGTGTAGGGTAAAGGTGATGGCAAGTTCATGGAAGCAT